>JAPYYR010001584.1:0-18889 GCA_030523065.1 Aphidius colemani
TATGATCATCTTATGAACTTTTTGGAATGCAAAGGTATCTCAAATGACTTTGCTGACGAAATTTCAAAACTCAGTACAATTTATGAGCGCAATGCTTTCTTAAGTTTGTTAGAAGGTCTTGCTAAATTTACAGCTTCAAAGTAATTATTCCATAAGTATTTAAAGTGATAAGTTTTTTCCTTTTTTTTTTTTAATTTCACACAAAAAAAAATAAAAAAAAAACAAAAAAAAAAAGCCACACGAGTTGTATGTAATTGGCTAGTAAATTTATTATATATAATTTACGTTAATTATTTGAAATAAAAACCAATGATAAACTAATTCACCATAGAGTTATGAGTTTTATTTATTTTTAATAACAAAGAAAATATATATTCTCTATTGTTGTCTAATTATCTTATACATAAAACTTTTAATTTAATTATAATTTTTTTTTTTCCATTTGAGATGCAAATACATTTTTAGCTGTGACTCATAGATGGCTTTTTATATCTCTATAGAAAATAAATATTTCTAAAACTTCCCCTATATCAAGGGATGAATCTCAGGAATGTTGAAAAAATTGATTTTTCATTATTATTATTTTTTTTCTTGCTGATAATAAAATTCTTTCAATAATTTTCTTTTGAAGTTTAAATAATAAAATTATATCTCAGCTAAAAAATTATTAATAAATAATTAATTTTACAAAAACAAAAAAGTCAATAAACCAAAGATGAAAGCCCTTTGAACAAATTCATTTCACAATTTTTCATATGATTTTTTAAGGGTTATTTTATTGACAAACACTTTGAATATTTATTTCATATCCTTTCATCAAAATAAATATTTAAAAAAAAAAAACATCTCAACATCTTTAATAATCCTCTTCAAAAACAAAAAAAAAAAAAATATCTGTTTATATTTATACACAAATATATGTTTCGTCTTTTCAGATTGTTTTTTTTTTTTTTTGTTTTTTTCATTATCATTGACAAAAGCCATTCACCTGTACAATACTTGTTGTAAAGCTCAAGGATATCATTTCCATTGTTCCGGATTTTTTATTTTATTTTTTTATATACACATATATATTGTGTATTATGTATGTTTGGCAAATAAAAGACCACCCCCTTTAGCATAGTTTTATGTTGAATTTTTACCCTCTTTTCACGCATTGGAAGAATAAACCCCCTCGATACGGCTAGTTGGGCCTCAAACCATGGTATGCCTCAGTAGTGCTTATATACATTGAAGGGATCCTTTTTTTTTTTTGTTTATTTCATTTATTTTTGGGGGATGAAAGTTAGCCGTGACGGTAATGCAAAGCATTTAAGGGTATACACGTGCGACATCAGAGGGTGGTCTAGACCGCCTGGTTGTCTGTACTCGTTAGATCAGACGTAGACCATATTTTACTTTGAGATCAATAAGGCATGAATCGCCTCAAATAATCATCAATGTTAAAAAACGATTTGTGGACATGGTTTCAAAAAAAAAACAACAAAAAAAAACAACAAAAAATGTAACAATTATTCACAAGTGTGGAACCATGACTAAATTGTTTTTTGTTTTTTCTCTAAATTATTATTAATTATTGAAATTAAAAATTGCAAAATTTATTTTACACATTTTAAAATATCTATATATGTAAATAGAAAAATTATGGATAAAATTAATATCCACTTGTCAATTTTTTAAACAAAAAATAAGCAATTTTATTCCGTAAATTTTGATGATTTTTTTTGTAAATTTATTTTTAAATATAAAAATCATTTTTAAATTGATAAATTAAATAGAAAAAAAAAATGTCAAATTGATAAACAAAATATAAATATTAATTATCATTAAAAATTTATATAAAAAATTTATTTTTATTTTAGTTTATAATAAAATTATAAGGAATAATTTGATGATTATTTTTAAAAAATTTAATATTTAAATAATTTACATAGATATATGTATAAAATTGAATTGAAAATATAAAAATTGACTTTATTTTTTATTTTTCTAATACAAAATAAATGTCATGAAGGCATTTAATATATATACAGTATATTTATCCCAATAAATAAAAGCTGATGTCATAAAATAGGGAGATTGTTGCAGGTGCATTTATTTCGTCATCCCTTATCCATTGTATTTATATTGTATAAAAATCAATTGCTCACACGATGCGTGTAATTATTATACGTAATACTATTCAATAGATTTAAGGGGACTGTCTTTCACAATTGGTGCCATTGATGTTTTTATATATTATTCAGTCATGCACAGGTGTCATCGATTATCCATCAACATATTGTTTCATTCTTTTCTTTTTTAATTTTATTAATTTTGATTTTTCTTTTACATGAAAATACATTCAATAAATTCCTGTTTCATTCAATAATATCAAAATATTAATAATTAATATCTGTATTACATTAAATTATAAATATTATTTGAAATATTAATTAATAAATTAAATACTCTGAGCAAAAATTATGCAGTAATTTTAATTTTTGGTATTTCATTGAAATTCACAAAATACAATATCAAATATTTATTCATTTTTTAAGTTAAAAATGTAATTTTTATTTTAATTTTTATTTTTCATGTTAATATATTTTTGTGTTTCTCTTAAAATGGCTACTTCTATGTGGAAAAATAGGAAAATATTTTAGAATATAATTGAAAGTCTTATGCAATTTTTAGCGTTATTTTCTTTTTAAAAATAAAAATAAGAATAAAAATAAAAAATTAATAATATCCTCGTTTTATTTTAATTATTGTATAGATTTTTATCAAATTTTTTTTTCATGTTAACAAGGGGTGCAGTGTATCACTACTGGTGTTTATCAAAAAATCAAAAATGCTTAAATAGATGTGTATAACACTTGATATAAAAAAACTGATAAATAGATATTTAAAATAAAAAAAAAAAAAAAAAAAATTTTAAGTAACATTATCCACAAGGATGAACTTGGTACATGATATTGTTTTTTTTTTTTTTTTTATTTATTTTTTCATATGAACATGCAACAGAGAAAAGCGGTCTCGTGGCGCAAACGCCATGTCACGTGTTGAATCACGTGTCGGGGATTACTAATTGTTCTCAAAAAACGATTGAACTGTCCAAGATATACCCACGGAATATTAAACTGAGGATACAGTTAATATCTGGCTTTGCAAATAACCAAGTCTATTTCAATAGTTTATATATATGAATAAAAGCTATTGATGTTTATAGGGGGTTAAAGGGGGTTAACATTGGTATATTTGATTTTCACACATTATTTTCAATATCATAAAAATGACAATAAAAATAAAATAAATATATAGTAGCATTATTTATTCAATATGATTCAATCAATTAAATAAATATTATTTATAAATAAAATATTTTTATATTGTGGAAAGTCTTCTATGTGAAACATTATTTTTTTCACATGATATTTTCATATGATGAAACTGTCTGATGACAATTCATTTTTTTCAACTAGTTATTTTTCATTTTCACAATAAATTATTATGAAATTAAAAGATACATGTTAAGAATAATCGTTTGATATTAATAATATTCAAGCAAATAACATATATATTTCTTAAATAATATAACTGATGATTTGATTGTGGTTAATTTTTCAATTGTTTTCTTTCTTTTTTCTCAAGGTTTAATTTCAAAACTCAGTACAATTTATGAGCGCAATGCTTTCCTAAGTTTGTTAGAAGGTCTTGCTAAATTTACAGCTTCAAAGTATTTAAAGTGATAAGTTTTTTCCTTTTTTTTTTTTAATTTCACACAAAAAAAAATAAAAACAAAACAAAAAAAAAAAGCCACACGAGTTGTATGTAATTGGCTAGTAAATTTATTATATATAATTTACGTTAATTATTTGAAATAAAAACCAATATGATAAACTAATTCACCATAGAGTTATGAGTTTTATTTATTTTTAATAACAAAGAAAATATATATTCTCTATTGTTGATTAATTATAAATTATCATAGTCTTATAGACATATATTATATAAAAACTTTTAGACATAATATTTTTAGTTAAGATAGTATGCAAAAGCAAACCCAGATTTTTGTATATGTCGGTTCGACTTGAAAAGTCAGAAAGTATAGATTTATTTTTACCGGGGATGAAATGATCTTTGGTATAAATGAGATTGAATTTTATTTGTTGTTAAAAAAAGCTATAAAAAAGATAAAAAAAATAATGAAACATCGATTTATTCAATATGAAATAGACCTATTATGTATAAATAGAAATAAAAAAAGCCCAAACGTTGAAGCTTGAATAATTTATTTAAAATAATTTTACTTATTTTACTGCTATCATAATAATTAAAACAATAAACCCACAAAAATTACATTTCAAAATATCTGTAAATCAAGTATAATTATATTTAAAAAATATAATCTTCACTGATTAATATACAATTTTAGCTTCTGACACTGCTTGACTCGTACTACTTAAACATATCGAAAATCTTTAAATAATTTCCAAACAAAATTTCTTAAAACTATATACCAAAATAAAACATTGAATTTATCTATTTTAATTTGTCAATTAAATAATTAAATAATTTTTTTCTTTTATATCAACTCTAAATATATATAAATACAAAAAATAAAATTTAAATGTCAACCTTATCGTTGACTTGTACTACTGAAAATTTGAACCTTCAGAAAAAAATTATAAATGCAAAATAAAATAAAACAACAATAAGAATAATAATAATAAATAAATAAATAAATAAAAGAAAAAAAAAAAAAAAAAAATTTAATATTGATCTCAATGGCTACTTTGTAGCTTGTACTGCGCTTTAGCGTATAAACCGCCCTGATAGTTGAATGTAAGGCGAGTCACGCCTTTTTCATCCCTTAGTTTTTAATAAAGACAGGGTAGATATTTCTATGACGATTTAGTACAAAGTCAACTTAGTACACACTATTTTGCTCTGTCAATTTAATATTGCAATTAAACAAAAATAATATTATTAATATTTTAGTGATAAATACTCTTGTGATAGTGTTCAACTAGTTTAGTGTTTAATTGATATATTTTTAAATGTGACGAGTGATTTTTAAAAAATAAAAATTAAATAAGTAAAAAGTATTTGTTTAAACAAAAATTTTTTTATTCTTTTTTTGTTTTGCTACAATAAAAATGCCTTTTAGACAGTCAAGCAATGGAAATAATGGTTGATATATATTAATTGATATGAATATTAATTGATATATAAAAATTATCTATAAAATAATATTTGAATTTTGTTTTTAGATCCACCAATAACAGTTAAAACAGAAGCTGGTTTACTTGAGCCAATTTGTGCATCATGTGGAAGAAAAATAAAAGACAGATTTTTAATGAGAGTTGCTGATAGAAGTTATCATGAAGATTGTTTATCATGTTCAGCATGTTCATGTCCATTATCACACTCATGTTTTACACGGGATTTAAAATTATATTGTCGTAATGATTATGAAAGAATATATGGTGTTAAATGTGTTAAATGTGCACGTTGTTTAGAAAAAATAAATTGTTCTGAATTAGTTATGAGAGTTGCTAATTTAGTATTTCATGTTGAATGTTTTGCGTGTTGTATGTGTGGACAAACATTACCACCAGGTGCACATTATGTATTACGTCAAGGTCAACCAATATGTCGACGTGATTATGAACATGAATATTATTTAAGCAGTCCACAAGGTAAATCATACAAAAAATTATATCAATTGGATTATATATTATCAAGTTATTTTATTTAATTTAGATGATGATTTAATGGATGATAATCGTCCACGTGATGGTAGACGTGGACCAAAAAGACCAAGAACAATATTAACATCAGCTCAAAGACGTCAATTTAAAGCATCATTTGAGTTATCACCAAAACCATGTAGAAAAGTACGTGAAGCATTGGCTAAAGACACTGGCTTAAGTGTACGTGTTGTACAAGTTTGGTTTCAAAATCAACGTGCTAAAATGAAAAAACTACAAAGAAAAGCCAAGACAGATCCAAATGCTGATAAAGAAACCAAAGATGAGCGACGGACTGAATCACCACACAGTGATCACAGTAAGTTAAACATAATTATTTTTATTTTATTCATATAAATTGTATATATTTTATTTTAAATTATTTTTTATTTATATTTTGTTATAAAATCATCAAATTATTTGAATTTATTTTGCATTTAATCAACTTGCGTTTTATATTTTTCAAAATGGCGGTGAAACTTGTTACAAATACTTTACAGATATATAATTATTTTCATGTGTTTTTTTTTAATAAAACAAATATAGACATTGAATTTATATTATTTTTGTTTATCATTGTCATAATTTTTTGATAACTATTCTGTATATTTGATATATAAAATTTGAAGCTTTTTGGTTGGACGTCAACCTTAACATTGACTTGTACTACTGAAATATTTTTTCTCATACAAATAAACATTACAAAGTCTCACAGTCATCACTTTCATTATAAAAAAAAGATATATTCAAAATATATATTTTTTTTTTTTACTTTCAACAGGCCATTATTTAAATGCTCTATCAATGCGTGATGGTGAATCTTCTAGTTTTTCCTCTGCAACTCAACCACTTAACCCCAACAATCCATACTCACCCGAGGGTAAGAAAAAAAAAATGTTTTTAATTATTTCTCTTTGAATCTTGAGTTATCAAATTTCAATTTGACAATTATATTTAAAAAAACCAAATGAAAATAATAATAATTTCCAAAATATATATATAAATTTATAAAAACAGTAAAATTTAAATGATATAAAATTGATTGAATATCTTTTAAAACAAGTAAACAGTTGATTTATCAAAGTAATATTATAACTTTTAGAAAATTCAAATGAAATTGTATGTTATCTTTGCCTAATTAATTCGATAATTTTTATTGGTAATATATTATTAAATATACAATTTGATAAATTAATTTATTCATTAATTACAGATACATATCCTGGTAATTCTGGTGAAAGTTTTTGTAGCAGTGATTTATCACTTGATGGAACTGAAGTTGGTTTTGATATTGGTGATAATGAAACAAGTGTTAATGATGGAAATAATCATCAAATTGGTCATTCAAATCATAATTCAACAATTGATACACCAACACTTTCACAAAGTCTTCATGCAGCTATGCACAATCCAATTGATAAATTATTTATGATGCAGGATAGTTATTTTAGAGGTGATCATGTTTAAAAAATTTTTATTTTCATTATATGTATAATTGTAAATATCGTTGTCTAATAAACAAAAAGGTCTAAATGCCAAACATTATCATCATGAAACTCTTATTTACAATAAATTCTCCATAACGTCTTTTTGACAATAATATTTCATTTGGAATTAAATCTAATTGCCAGAAATTAATGTACATAGAAAAAAGCTCTAATTATTTACATGAATTTAAACATTAAATTTTAAAAACTTTGAAATGAAAAATAATGTTTAGGCCTTTTTGTTTTTGCTACTATATAATATTTATAATATTTATACTTAAGAAAATTGTATCATTAAAGACAGCCAATATGTGAAAAAAATAAAAAAAATAACTAAAACATTTGTTTAAATTGTTGGAATAATGTTTATAATGATAATATTTAATAAAAACATTAATTTTTTATGACAGAAATAATTGAAAATCAATAGGAATAGTGCATCGATGAAAGTAAATTTCGATTCGAGGTACCCTGTGTTGACCAATTCATATAAATATTCAAAAATAAAATAGAAAATAATACTGAATTATTGTTTAAATTGTTGAATTGTTAATTATAATAATAACAATAAATAAGAACATTATTCCAACAATTCAAACAATGTTTTAGTATTTTTTTCGAATATTTAAGAGTTTCCTCACACATGTGGTACCCTGCAGAGTACCTCTAATCAATGTGAAAAGTTTTTGTCTATTATAAATAATTTTGTCTACTAATAATTAATAACTTCATTTATTTTTAACCCTCTAAATAGTATAAACAATAATTTTTTTACACAATTTAAATAATTAAATTGATTTTGACAACATATTTGCATAAGGCATATTCCTTATATTTAAGTATAACACATGAATCAAGTATAAACAACGCTTAAATCTCATCAAAATAATCTAAAAAGTTCATTGAATACATTGAATTTTCTCGGATTTAATTTATAATACATTTTTTTTTGTTTATTTAGGCGTTATTTATACATAATTCGTGCATTGTAAATGAAGAAATAGTGCGGATAGCTTTATTCTTAATATTTTTAATAGCTGTGCATAAATAATAGATTTTCATTTGATTATTTTCAAATTTTATATAACAATGTAGATCAAGCTTTGACACCAAATTGTTGTTATTATTATTGTTATTATTATTTTTATACGAGAATATTATTTGCTAGTTTGAAAATATCATTAATATTTTGTTTCTTTTTAATACACCTGAGGCAAATGACGTTGAAAGATAACATCACGCGATATTAAAAAAAAAAAACTATTAATTTTCTATTTGTAAATGATTAATCGATTTAAAAATCAATAAATCTATCATACGATCAATAAAATCCATTTATCAATCCACTGACAATCCAATTTTTATGTTTAAATATGTCTGTAAGCACAAGTGGATATTTAGCATCATCACAGTCATGAACAACTTGTAAAATACCAACAGCTGTTGTTTCATTATAAATTGGATCACCCAAAAGTATCTAAAATCAAAAAATATAAAAAAAATATAATAAATAATTATTATCAATAATTAAACTAACATAATAATAAAAAATAAATTATTACATTACAAAATCCAGTATCTCTACTTTGATAAATACCAAAAAAAATATCATTAAAATTATTGTCATTAGATAAATGTAAATAATGAGAATTCATAACTTTAATAATTCCTTTTTTTAATTTTTCAATTGGTTTATTACTTATTGATGAATCAAGTGAATGTGCATGTTGTAAAATAGTTACATTTTCATCAACATTTATTTTAATTATTGGTAAAAATGCATGATTTGCAATTGGACTTCTTTTAATTTCTTTTTCAAGCTAAAAAATTATTTACATATAAAATTATTCAATTAATTTTTTTGTATTTATAGATTACCTGTAACATTGCCATTTCACCACCATCAATTAGTGATTTTATGTTAATTTTTTTAATATTTAATAGTTTTTTTTTCCAATTATTTGTTAATGTATCAGCAAATAATGATATTTTATAATATTTTGGATCATCATTGACTATTGTAGGATCGTTTTTATTTAAATTATTATAAAAACAATTTGATGATGTTAATACATAACTATTTGTGACTAAAACACCACCACATAAATTGTATTTATTTTTTTTATAATTATTATATTTATCAATGAAGTGTAAAATAATTTTTGATGGATATTCTTCGAGATATTTCAAGTAACTTGGCTCATTGTTATTTGATGATTTATCATAATCAAGATGATCTAAATCATCTTTTAATGATGGATATTTTTCAAGTGTCTCAATTATTATTGATGACTTTTTACCAGATTTATAATTATCATTTTCTTCTGTTTCATATCTTAAATAATTTTCATTGTTTGAATAATCATCGTATTGTTTAATGACATTTAATGAATTTTCGACTTTTTCATCGTAATCAGTATCATCATTATAATTACCTGTTATAATTATAAATTAAATATAAAAAATAAAATGAATATTTTTAAATTGAAATAGAATAATGTACTTTTTTAAATTATATATACTTACATGATGAAATAATTATCATGATTTTTATTGATAATAAAAATATTAATAACTTAAACATTTCTTTTATTGCTTAATTATTTTGATGATGATGATAGTTGGTCTTGATCTAGCTTGGTCAATCGTTATACTGATGAATTTTTTTGTTTTTTCAAATAAAAAATGTTGTTTTTATTTCAAATAACATCACGTTAATGAGGTCAAAGATAATATTTTGATAGATTTATTTGTTTGCACAGTTTAACGATATTTATTTGATGATTTTAGAATTTTTTTTTTTTCAAAAAAAGCATTATGTAACATATTTTTTTTACACTTATTTAATAATTATTTTCTAAATTGTATTTTTTTCTAAAAAACTTTCAAAAATATATTCTAGAAAAGTAAATAAATAGCTTTTTTATCTTTTCAAAAAAAACCTTATATTTCAGCTAACTCTATTTTAAAAGAAGAAAAATAATAACAAAATAAAAACCTTCCATCGTGAAGTTAGCTGAAATAAAGTGATTAAGGGAAAAATATTTAGAAAACTTTGTCTTGATGTTTTTTTGGTATTGTATATTAACTTAGTTATTGTATAATTAAATTGACATAATGTCTTGTGAAAAAGATCATAACCCTGAGTTAGATATCCTTGCAAAATTAGCAGGTATCAATGCATCACCAGCTGTATTCAGGTAAAAATATTAATTCTAACCTCAACAACAAAATAAACAACAACAAAAAATGATAATTGTCATATTGTCTTTCAGAATTATAAGTGAATTATTAATAATGCAAGTTGCACCAGAAGAAATTTATCGACTTCTAAGGAGTATAAGTCCATTAACACTACGAACTCATGATCAAGCAATTAAACCAAGTGCCTCATTACGTTAAAAACAAAAACAATAAAGTTAAAATAAAAAGAAAAAAAAAGCTCTACTTTTTGTACTCTGAAGCACCAAGTCTTGCAAGTGAATCAGCCATCTCATTTCCATGTATACCAGCATGTCCACGAACATGATTCTAAAAAATATATATTAAATATTAATTCTATCTTAACAATAATAATTATAAAAAATTAATTTAATAAATATAATTACAAATTCAACATCCATTGTTTGTAATACTTTATCCATTTCTTCAAGTTCTTCACGATTAATAACAACATGTCCAGATGATGTTTTCCATCCTTTTCGTTTCCATCCACTCATCCATTTTGTTGAACAATTAATTAAAAATTCTGAATCAGTATTAATACGTATTTTTTTTAAACCATGTTTTTTTGCAATCTTAACAGCTTCAGTAACAGCTTGTATTTCAGCATTATTATTTGTAGCACGTCCTTTAACTGGCTTTGATATATTTGCAAAATGATTATCCCCAAAATAAACACCATAACCAGCTTTAGCATTTTTATAACCATTACCAGAACATGCACCATCAGTATATACATCAACACGACCATTAGAATCATAATTAAATTTATCATCAATTTTATTATCAATATATTTTGTACGTAATGGTGAGTTTTTAGATGATGTACTGTATTCTTTATTTGGTGATGTTGATATTGATGAGTATGGTCTAAAAATGTTATCATTATTAATTAATGTTGTTTTAATTTATTTATTAATATTATTACCGTTTTAATGATGATGATGATGTTGATGTTTTTGTTGATGAATATAAAGAACCCCATTTACCAGATGAATCTGATGAACCAGATAAACTTCCAAGGTAATTATGAGTATTATTTTTTGATGATGGTGAATATTTTTTATATGATGAGCCTGATGTTGAACTTGATGATGTTGATGTTGATGATGCTGATGTCTTATTTTTTTCACTTATAAAATCAGCAGCACCAGATTGTGAGCCAAATTTTTTAAATGTTGCACCAGGATATTTGTCAACTTGGGCTTTACATTCATCCCTGTTTTATGTATCAATATCAAAGAAAAAAATTATTATTAATATTGTTAATTAACAATGTAGTTTATTATTATTGTTATTATTTTAATTTTACTCTTACCAAGTTCTATAAATTCCAACATTGCGACCTTTAGCAACAGCGTAATAACTCATTTTTGAAAATAAGTTATTTTTAAAATTAGATAATAATGATAGTCGACCATTCATTTAGTATTTAAATTTTTAACAACAACAATTGTTTAATTGTCTTATAAGAGTATAAAGTGATATTGGAACCTCAAAAAAGAAATTTTTTTTTGTTTACAATAATAGTTGTGACGTTTAACACGAGAGGAGCTGAAAGAGATTTTCAGCAACAAAAAAAAAATAAATAAATAATAAAAAACAATAAAAAAAATTACGCCATGTTGTTTACTGTAACGATCATTACACAAGTAAAAATGTGCCTTTGACGCTGAAAACACCCAAATAAAATTAAAAATACTTATTATTTTTTTACTTTTTTTTTTTTTTTTTTACATTATCTTTTGTTTATTATTGTGTTGAGTTTAAATTTATTATTAAAAAATGTCTGAAATAACAACAAGGTAAGGATAAAAATATATTAATTCTCAATTGTCAATTAATGATGATGATGATAATAATAATGATGATAATTTTTTTAATATAGCAATGAAAAGGAAACAATTAAATTTGGTGATAATGGTGGATTTTTTGATAGTATTGTTAGGCCAATGTTTCAATCTGGCCATGAAGGTGAATTACACACTTGGTTAAAAGACATGAGTTTAATTAGATCATCATTATCATGTTCAAATCCAGATTGTAATGAACGTAATTTGACATGGCATACAGCACGTGTTGTTGATAGATTCTCATGGAAATGTTTGATATGTCGAAAAAATTATGCAATTAGAGATGCTTCATTTTTTCATGGTGTTAAATGTGATTTTAAAACTGCCCTAGAATTAATACTAGGATGGTGTCAAAATATACCACCTAAAACAATTGCATCGATTACAAGTAAGTTTTGCTATTATAATTATTATTTAAGACAAATTGACATCATTTAGTTGTCAAAATAATTAACAATTTGTTGTGTTGAATTGCTTGTTTGTTTAACATTAAAAAATGTTATCAATTAAAGATCAATTATTGAAGAAAAAATAGACAAATATTTTAAGTCCAAAAATTATTACAGATACAAAAGATTTTAATGCCAGAAAAGTATATGAAAAATGTACAAAAATAGCTGATGCGTGGGTTATGAGTCACATGAATGAATATTTATTTGGTGGTCCTGGTAAAGTACTTGTTATTTATGAATATCATGGTGGTAATATGTTTCAAGATGGTATTGAAATTGTTAAAACTAAAAAACGTAATAACTCACCAACAATATTATGTATTATTGAAGCAAATAATATACCACCAAAAATGTGGTTTCATATTATGCAAACAATGCCAGAACAAACAAATCATAAGAATGATGATACATTTAATGATTTTAAAAAAAAAGACAACACTTTTGATGAAGCAATTGATGTTATAAAACGACATATTTTACCTGGTAGTTTTATTGTTGCTAATAAAAATTCTAAATGTTTTAATTTTAATGCAATTGTTGAATTAAAAAATTATCAAACATTTTCAATTGATGTTTTGGAACAATTTGATAATAATGATACACAAAAATTACGTGATAATTTAGGTATGTATTTGTTATGTTAAAAAATAGAATTTTTTATATCATAGACTTTTTATTTTTAGCAACTATTTGGCAATCAGCTGTTGATATTTGTGAAGATGTTTTAGAATCACAAAAATCACAAGGACAATCAATAATATCATCATATTTATGGCGTCAAAAATTTTACTTCCAAAATATGCTTCATCAAATTGCTGATGAATATCGTTTTAAATAATTGTGACAAAAAAAAAAGTGGAGATAAAATTTATATATATTTTAGTTACTTAATAATTAAATTAATAATCAGTTAAATATTTTTGATAAATTATAAAAGCAATAGCCTTTTTTTAAAGGCATGTTATTGATAATTTAAATTTTATCAATTAAAGTCTTCCAAGTTTTTTTTAATAATAATTTTGGATGACATTGAGACTGACCTCAAGTGCCTGTCACAAATAAAAGTTGATATTTTTACATGAAAATAATGAAATTTTATATAATATAAATAATCGAAAGATATTAATTTTTAGAAAAAACAAACAAACAAATAATTAAAATTATTAATTGGTCTATTTTAACTTTTTAAAAAAATTTATTTTATCTTTTAAACTTTTTTAATATTTTATACAATATCATAGTTTAATTTATCGTATGCCTTGTGCAATGTTAATTGACAAAAATTTAATCAACAAATACATAATTATTATTATTGAAAAAAAAATAAAAAGCACAATTATCGTTATAAAATTTTATTAACAAGTTAAGTTTGCAAGTTCTTACATGAAAAAATAAATCATTAGTGATGATAATAACAACAATAATTATTCTATTAATAAAAAAGTATATTTCTTTATCCATTTTATAAAATATTTAAAAAAACATATGTCAAATCGCACATATTATTATTATTATTATTCGTTAATTATTAATTTATGTTTAATTTTATAAGAAAAATTAAATATGTTCATTCATAATTTTTTTATACTCTTTTTGATCTTGGACCATTTTTAAAAAAACTTTGTATTTCTTTTCGTGATATCTGAAATGGAAAAAAAAAAAATAAATTTATAAATATGCAAGAAAATAAAAAAATATAATAAAATAAACTTACTGATTAATTTTTTTATCTGGTTCAATTACTGTTGCATTACCAGACATATTGAATATTGCATTATCAATATTATCAAATTTTTTTGATGCACAAGCACCAAGTATAGCTGAACCAAGTAAAACTGATTCACAATTATCTGGTATTAATATTGGTACACCAATAGCATCAGCATGAATTTTACAAAATAAAAAATTTTTTGAAAGTCCACCACATATTAATATTGTCTTAATATCATAACCATTATTATTTAAATGATTAAATATATGTTTTGTTCCATAAATGATTGATTGTAATGTTGCAAGATAAATAATTGCAAGATTATGTTCATCGTTATTTAATGTTAAACCACTAATCATACCTTGTAAATTAGGATCAGCAAGTGGTGATCTATTACCATGAAAATCAGGCCAAATATGTATATCATTTGTTAAATATGATATGTCATCCAGCTTTTTATCATTAGCAATATTTATTAATAAATTTGTTAAATATTCTTGTATATGAATATTGGATTTACTAATTTTTTTATTTATTTCAATTGTTGCTGGATGATTATTTATAATATGATCAATTAATTTACCAGTTGCACTTTGTCCACCTTCATTTAAATAATAATTTGGTATCATTGCATCACCAAATGGACCCCAAATACCATTAACAAATATTGGCTTTGATGATACAGCCATGTGACATGTTGATGTACCACAAATAAGACTTAATCTTGATGAAAATATTTTTGATATTTTTGTATTTTCTTTTGATGTTATACCAATCATACCAAGTCCACCAGCATGAGCATCAATTATTGATGCTCCAACTGGTGTACCCTCTTTAAGACCAAATTCAGCTGCTGCTAATGCTGTTAAACCATTTTCAACTGGTTCACCAGGTGCTTTTACAATGTTACCTACATAATATACTCATATTTTATTTATAAATTCAACTTTATTAGTACAATATATTACCAATTTTTCTCCAGTTATTTTCTTTTAAACTTGATAAACCGATTTGTGTTAAATAATCTTCATTCCAACCATTTATACCAGATTCATTTGCATTGTAATTCCATTTACAAACAAGTGAACATAATGATCTTGAAATATAAAAATATAAAAAATAAATAATAGTAGATGATCATATTAATAATAGATGTTTTACCTTGATTCTGAGCCAGTTGCTTTCCATGTTAAAAAATCAGGTAAATCAAAATATAATTTAACACGTTTATATGTATCTGGTAGATTTTTTTTTAACCACATAATTTTTGGTATTTCCATTTCTAATGATATTTTACCACCGACAAATTTCAATACATCATGATTCATTTGATTGATAATATTTGCTTCAGTTTCAGCTCTATGATCCATCCATAGAATAATATTTCTTTCATCATCACCTAGTAAAGTAAAATTATTCAAATGCATATTGTTCCTTGAAAAAATAATAATTTAAGCTTTTTAATATTACCAGTTAAACTTGCTGTTACTGGTTTACCAGCATCATCAAGTAATACAAGTGAACAAGTTGCATCAAAACCAATTCCTTTAATATATTCATTTGATATTTCACTAACAACTTCCTATTGAATAATATAAAATACTTGATAATAAATATTGAAACTTGATAATAAATAAAAAATTTACAACCTTTACAACTTTTTTAACTGAATTCCAAATATCATCAGAACTTTGTTCATAATAAACTGATGAATAATTAAATGTTTTAATAACATTTGTTGCTGTTTTTATTAATTTACCATTTTCATTAAATAATGCTGCTCTTGCACTACCAGTTCCAACATCAACACCAACATAATAATTCATTTTTAAATATTATAAAAAATAATTTTTATTATATTTTGTAAATTGAATATTATTTTTTTGGGAATTAAATTACAACTAAAAATTTTCATCAATTATTATTAAATATATATTGAGATTATTATAAATTATCATTTCGTAATTTATGGAATTTCATAACAGCTAGTTGACCTCGAGATTGTGATATCAAGCAAGTAAAGCAAGTAAGCAAAATAAATAAACAAACTATCACATTATTGCATTATTGCACATTATCAACACGTGTGACACCAAAAAATTTTGTTTATTTCTATTTATCAGTCATCACAAGTTGTCAAAGAAAAACTCAACTTAAATGACATGAAACAAGTAATCTAAATAATAAAAATATAAAATAAATAGTTAATATATTATTTAAACAATTAAAAAAAAATATTAACATTATTAATTATTGTTAATTAAAAAATAAGTAAATAAATTGTTTATTCTAACCTTAAAAATGGTTCGATACAAGAACAGGTAAATTAAATCATTTTATTTTTAATAATTAACAATATAAATTATTAATATATTTTATTTTATTTATTTAATACAAAATTTAGATATATAACTATTGAAATAAAACCAAGAACAAATGAAAAAAAACCACTTGTTTTAAAAGCATCAGCGTTATATGATGCTGTGCAAAAAAAAGTTAAAGAAATGTTTGGTGATTTTGGAATTGCTGCAATAAGATCAGGTTTTAATGGTAAATAATTGAATATTATTAATAATAATACTAATAATAATAATAATTGATTCATTATAATTTGTTTTTATAGCTAAATATTGTAATAATTATACAAAAATTGCAATGATTAGATGTCGTCATGGACCACATGAATTTATTTTATCATCAATACCAGAAATAAATGATGTTGGTGAACGTAATGTTACAATAAATATACTTCATGTTGGTGCAACAATGAAGCATTGTTTTACATATATAAAAGTAATATAAAAATAAGAAAATCTTTATCATTATTTTAAGTTAAAAAAAAATAACAATTAATAATTGTTTTATATATTTTTTAATTTGCAGAAATATCAAGCAAAAAAACTTGAATTAATTTGGAGTGATTTGAAAAATGACAATGAAAAGAAACAAATGATTGATATTGTGATGACAATGACACCATCAATGAAAGAACTCACATAATTTTGCTAAAACAAAAAATGAAAATTAAATGATGTTGAAATTATTGTAAATATAACTATTAAATGTTGATAAACATAAGTAATTGAAAATAGTTTTATTCTCATTTTTTTCTTGATTAAGATAATTACTATATTAATACATATTTATTGTGCAACATTGAGTATAGCACAGAAGAAAAATAGACGACATAACTTGTCAAAAACACAAAGAAGAACATTTAAAATACATGATTGCCCATACTGTATTATACTGTATAAACATATCACACTAATCTAAATAGAAAAATAGTAACATTTATCATAAACTACTGTTGCAAATTGCATTGTATCTCATGTCCATGGTGTAGAAATTTCTTTATTCGTTTAACGATTGTAGTAAAAAGAAGTAAGATAAAGCTGCATTTAAAATCTTGAATTAAATTTAAAAAGTTTTATTTTAATAATAATTAATAAAATTAATGATTATTAATTATAATAATTATAAAATATACATACAGATGTAAAAAGTTTAGCATTAACGGGTACAATACCACATGCAATGAAATTAACTGGCTTTTGATTCATCATTATAATAAGATACGTTCGTAAATCTCGTCTGTATTGTGTTTCCCATGAACAAGTATAAACTGCCATACGAAATTTTTCACTCTATTAATTATAAAATTAAAAATACAAAAACAGCTTATTATTTTGTTAGTATTATTAATAATAATAATTAAATATTAAAAGAAAAAGACCTCATCAATAACTTTTTCACCTGCCCATGCGTATACTAAAGTCTGTGATAATTTGTAACAAATATAAACAGTAAACCATATAACTTGACCAATAGTAATTTGTGTCATCTATAATAAAAAAAATTGTTTATATACATGTATAACGTTAATTTAAAGTGTAAAAACATAAAATCTTACTTGGCTTATTTGAAAAACTAAACAACACAATATAAGCGCAGTTGTAATTAATAATAAAACTACAATTTCGCCATATACTTCCATTAATAATTCACAACAACTTATTAATTTATGATGTCTTATAACAATATCTTTGATATTATCCTTTAATTGATCATCAAGTTTAATACTTTCCATTTCATAATTAAATGCACGAAATTGTGACATAATATGTGAACAATAATAACCAAATAAATTATCAGTTGCTGTACCAATTGAACAAAAAATTAAACTCAAAATTGATTCAAATACAAAATGTGCCCACCATAGAGGACTACCGCCCACAATTTCATATGGATAAATTGTTGGATATGGTGTTGTATATTTCATTGGATGTACATTATGTATGTGTTGTTTTACTAATGATATTATTGGAACTGAATATAATACAGTCATAATACCATAGCCAAAAAAAAATATTCCAAATGAAATATGTTGAGCAAAATAATCAAGTGGACCAAGCATCCTAGTCACAAG
>JAPYYR010001585.1:0-15823 GCA_030523065.1 Aphidius colemani
CTCCTCGGTCATTCTATGTTCCTAATAGAAATCGAAAAATTTTCGAAAAAAAAAATTAGAAAATTGGGAAATTATAAAATCGAAGAAGTAAATTTTGAAATGAGCAAATACCTCCTCGGTCATTCTATATTCCTAATAGAAAATTTTTTTGAGTTGTATCAGGAACATAGAATAACCGAGGAGGTATTTTAAAATTTACCTCATATATATTAATATTCGCCTGATCCTTTAAAAAAAAAAATTCGAATTGTATCAGAAACGTATAGCACAAGCAAAGAGCTGTACTATTCAAGCCCAACACGAAATTTCAGTTTTAATAAAGATTCTCAATACGCTAACGTAGTCATATAATTATTCTTTTGTAAGTAAAACACTATCAAATTGATTTTTTCTTAAATATGTTTTCTTTTAAATACACGTCGAGAGATCTAGAGTAAATGAAATATCGAGGACGGAAATTGTAAGTGGTATTAAAACCTTGATTACATCTGTTGGCTTAATATTGATAGATTGATTTATTGACTTCCTGAAGGGCTATTTGCAAACGAATAAATCTCTATGTATGCTCGAACATTTCTTTTCTTCGTTTGCTTTTTATTTTTAATTCAACGATCGTGACCTGACGATAATCCGTAAACGCGTTTATATTTGCGATACTAAAAGTCATTGTGAGATTGCGCAACAAAAAGAATACATAATTCGAGTTTTTATTCGAGGCGATTTACTACAAAGTAGCGTGTGTTGTGTACAATGTTTATCGATAAAATACAAAAATTTAATTTCATGATTATTCGTAATTTTGTTCTTTGTAATTTTTCACTGAAATAAAATTAGAGAAAAACTCCAAATGTTCATTAAAACAATCAATTTCCCTATCTTTCCAAACACCAATACCGATTTATTGAATTATATTTTAAAGTAAAGTGTGTACATGCACTATGCTTTATTATAATTAAGTAATTACTCGTTAAATTAATATTGACATTATTATTACCACTCGTTGTTTTTTTTTTATCAACTAAGTTAAAAATTAAAATGTTTTGTTTCTGGTAATTCGAAATGATGAAATATATGATTTTAATTGAAAATTAAATTTATTTTCTAATATATAAAAAAATATTATAAAAAAAGAATACTGATAATTATATTTAAAAAAAAAAAATCTACTTGTTGGTAAAAAAGGTAATTAAACTTAGATTTGTGTTGAATTTTAGCGTCTAATAAATTTTTTATCAATATCAAGACCACATGCAATAATGTCTTATGAATTTTCAAAATTTATAAAAAAAAATTAAAATTTCCCAGTCAAGTTTTGGACATAAATAGATGACGCATGCTGATAATATTATTGTTATTTTTTTTATCTATGATTTAAAAAAAAAAAAAAAAACTTTTTTCTAATTTTACTGGAATAAATGAATAATCATTACATAATTTTTTTAGCTTTTATTTATTTTTTTTTTAAATAATTCGTTTACACTAGATTTTGTATTACATCTCAAATGTATCGCTTTGCAGACACAATGAACAAACAAATATTGGCTTTGAATTACACCCACACAACAATTAGAAAATTGAACGTATAAACTTATATTTATTTTACGTTCTTCTGATACTTTTTCTACTATTTTTAAAAATTCAGGAGTTATACTTGTATTTTTAAACGAAATTTCATCAATATAGGGTGAGTTTTCAAGAATTTTTTCAATAGAATTGTTAGTTATTTTATAACTATCTGGTAGTTCCAATTGTTTCAATCCTTTGAGCAATTTCAATGGATAATCAGTGACGTGATTTTTGCCAGTTAGGAAAAGGCATTCTAAATGTTTCATCTTTGTAATTGCTTGTATACCAACATCGGTTACCAATGAACAATTTGTAATTAAATAATTCAAGGACTTGAAGCTATTAGCAATATTATATAAAATATCATCTGTAATTTCGTATTTCTCGTCCAAACTAAGATCTTTGACATTAGGCAAATAAGAACCAATAAATCTTCGTTTACTATAAATATGTTCATATATGTTCATGACGATAAAAATTCAATTTAGCATCAGCAATAGCCTTAGATATACAGCTGGTAATCAACATACCACCAAGTTCAATTATTTTCAGCGCTTTGAGCTGAGGAATTATCTGTAAAATGAATTATTTATTATTAAATAATTGAAGAGTGAAAATAATATTTTTTAATTGTAATAGAAAATTAAACTTACAGTCGAGAATGAGTTTGGGAATGTACAAATTTTAAATATGTCTTTGCTCTGACCTATAATTATCAGTTCATTTAAAGTATTCGCAACATTTTTCAATGAAGCAATTATTTCATAAGGTATTTCAGGAGTAACTCGAAATATAATTTTCAGTACTCTTAATTCAGGCATACGTGAAAATGCATTTTCTAATTCTTTATTATCAAAAGGATATTTTAATCTCAGTCGAAGTTTCACAAGGTTTGGATAAGATTCATTAAGTAAAGGCACTATGTTAGAATTATCATATGCCACCAAGTCTAATTCTGTTAAATATGTGCAATATTTATCGAGAAGTGATCTTAAAAAACTAAGTTTTTTTTCACTTGTTATGAATTTCTCTAAAGAGTTTTGAGGATAATCATATTCCCAATGAGATAGTACAAGTTTTTTTACTTTAAAACAATAAGCATAAAAAACTATATTCCATTTTTTGCATACTGAAAAATAAATTAATTGTAAATTTATGTTATATCAATTAAAACGATTGCTAAATATATTTTTTTGAACAAACAACTGATATGTTATTTGTAATACCTTGTGCAATTTTTGGTCTTTCACATACTGGCACATACATAAATATTTCACTAAGACAATCATCATTAACCAAGTTAAGGGTGAAATTTTTGGTATAGGAATGATCATCATGCGGATGATATATCTAAAAAGAATAAATAATATATTTATAATCATAATGCAATATTTTATTTACAAGCATGTGAATATCATAAAATACGAACCTTTTGACATTTTTTGTTTGACTGTGTAGAATTTTCACATTTTCTTTTGAAGGTTTTGATCACTTCTAAATCACACGACATCTTTATATTTTAATTAAAAAAATCTTAATATTTTTTAATAAATTTTATTTAAGACGACAAAAATTTTCATGCTAAATACTTGATTCTAATGAAATTTTTGTGACCACGTGTACTACACAGTAGTGAGTATAAGAATCAATTGGTTACCTTGGATTCTTGACGTTAAGTAACGTTAAACAAGTTGAAACCACATTGCCAAATTAAAGGTGTGAGTATGAGTCTAGTTTTTATCGTTTTTTTATTTGGTTTTTCTACCACCAGTGGAAAAAAAATCTGTTACAAAATTTTAACTATTATATTTCTTGTTTATTTATTTATAACGTTAATTTTTTGACAAGTAATTTATGTTTTTTTTTCAATATTGAATTTTTGTAAATTTTTTTGAAAAATCATTTAAACCAATTTAAACAGAGGCTGTCCTCTTTTATTATTAGTATTATTATTATTATTATTATTATTATTAAGTAATTACTCGTTAAATTAATATTTAGTATTGACATTATTATTACCACTCGTTGTTTTTTTTATTTATTAACTAGGTAGGTAAGTTAAAAATGAAAATGTTTTGTTTCTGGTAATTTAAGATAATGAAATATATGATTTTCGTTGAAAATTAAATTTATTTTCTAATAAATAAAAAAATATAATAACTTAAATATAAATATTATAAAAAAAGAATACTACTACTTGTTGGTAAAAAAACTAATAAAACTTGGATTTGTGTTTGAATTTTAGCGCTAAATAGTGACGTCATTAAGATGGACGTTGTAAAAAATTAATAATAATAATAATAATGGCCGGTGTGGAATCAGCTGATTAGGAGTATTAGGACTTGGTTATAATACTTGTGTGCACATGTTGTTATTTAATTTTAATTATATATTATTATCAAAATTGTTATGATAAATTAAAAATTTCTATTGGTAAATAATATTTTAAGTCAGTTAATTGTTATTAAAAAAATCAACAAGTGAAAATGGATAATGAAAGAGAACAAGATGAAAAACGTGAATCAAAAAAACAAAAAATACAATTATTTGGAACTGATTATGCAAAAATTCCATGTTTTAAACAAAGTTACTTAACTGGTATATCAAGTGGTGTTGGATTGGGATTATTGGTGTTTATGTTCACAAGTCGTGTACCTTTGGCATGTCACACAATGATGGGATCATTTGGTGTATTGACACTTGGATATTTTTCATATTGTCGTTATAATTTTGAGAAAGAAAAAATAATGGTACAGAATATTAAAAATGCTGTTAGTAGTACGATTGGAACACCAGATGCAAGCACTCTAGAAAACATAGCAGCTAAAATGGAAAAATCACAATAAATTTTTACCAATAAATAGTTTAAATAAATCATATAATAAGGTACTCATTGTAATACTTATTTTTTCTTATTGTTTAAAATAAAAAGATAATATTAAACAATTATGTGTATAAGCAATTTAGTTCTTAACTAATTAAAATTTTCTTTTTTTTAAGCTGAACCCTTTTGATCATCACAACTGGTTAGTCTTTAATTCAACAAACGAGTCTAAATATAGAAAGTGTATTTCTTTCTTGATATTTTTTTTAATAATATTATCTCTTATTTATTTCTTTTTATAATTTTTTTTTGCTGCAGGCATTCAAATGCTTTCCTGTGTTTCGTCGTCGAAAAAAAAATCCATGAAAAAAACATGGAATTTAATATGAAAAAAATTCATAAAGCCTTGAATCATGAAATACTATTTTAACAGTAAACAAATAAATAAATAAATAATAAATATTTATTTTGGTAAGCTGAAAAATTATTAGTGTTATTTATGGTGACAATGAATGAAAAAATAAAATAACAGCAAGTTAAAAAATAAAAATAAAAAAATTGTGTAATTGAAAAGATTTGATATAAAAATGATTGATAAATTTCCCAATTTTTTTAATTCAACGATGGTAAATATTTGTTGGGTTAAATATTTCAAAATTTCAATTAGTTATATTTAAAATTCAAAACCCAACTAATTATATTCTTAAGTAGAGTTATTATTTATTTTCATCTTAATATCGAAATAATTTTTTTACTTATTGAAATGAAACAAAAAAAAACAAATAATTATGACATTATAGTTGATGAAATTGTAAAATATTTATTTAATAATTTCATCAATAAATATTATAATTTACAACTAACATAGGTATGAATTCATAATTATAGAACAAAATTTAGTTGATAAAAAAAAATGATTCATTTGACTTGACAAAAATTAATAATAAAAAAAATTCTTTGTCTTTTTTGATTCACGAGTTAAAAGTCTATATATTTAATGAAATTCTTGAGATTAAAATGCATGTTTTTTTCATCAATGACGTTCGTAAAATTTTATAGTGATTGTTGCTTTTTTTTTTTTGTTTTAAAAACCGGTGTTTAACGGCGTATTTTATTGATTGACGTTATCTCCCACGTCATCAATAAAACCACTGCAATTTTTCGAAAAACAAAAGAGTATTTTTAATAAAATTCTGGGGTCGTTCATCTTAATTTATTTAGATTATTTAAAACTTACAAATGATTGAATAATAAATAAAATGATTAAAACCATCAATGATAATTCAAAAAAAATATAAAGAAATATTTCAATTAAATAAACAAAAAATAGAAGATGAAATATCAAGAAATGAGAATGAAAATTATCACGTTATTTAACTATCCATAAATTAAATTTGACATTGAGCTAGAGCATGTACATTTTTAAAAAACAATTACAATGATCATTAGTAAAATAAAAAAAGTACTTAAATATTAAATACGAATTTTGTATGTATTATTATTTAAATAATCATCAAATATTTTATTGTAAAAATAAATTAAGATAACGAGATTATAAAGCAAAAATATTACGTATAGAGCCCTGCATCAAGGATAAAATTATTAGGGTATTATTCTTTCATGCATTTGTAACTTGAGAAAAATATACCATCATTAAATTTAACCTTTGATGAAATCAAAAGATTTTAGTGCCGAAACGCCTCGAAGCTTGAAGGACTCTTCTTTATACTATATATTCATTTTTTTTTCTTTCTCAATTTTTTTTTTATTAAAATATATACATATTTATTGTAAATACTTCCTCACAATAACTCATTATAACACCCTTGAAAATTTAAAAAAAAAAAAACGAAACAACAACAATTTCAATATTTAAAAAAAAAAAATAATTTAGATAAACTTTTTTAGAATATTATTATCATCAAAAAATATATGAAAATTAATTTTACGACATTTTACGAATTATTAATCAATATCGCAAATGGATGACACGAGAATTGATTTAAAAAAAAAAAAGGTCAAGATCATGGAATAAAAAATATACAAGACTTTCAAAAAAAAAAAAAACATTATTATTTTGATTGGAATTTATTTGTATATTGAATTTTGACAAAACTCAAAAAAGATTCAAAAAAATTTACTAAATTGTATTATTGCTAAGACTGTTGAATAATAATCGACCAAAAAGGAAAAAAAATAATTGATTGCACAATAAATAGGCTATTACGCGATAAGTAAAATGTTACTAGTTCAATGTTAATTTCTAGAAAGATAAATGTAATAATTTGTGAGACGAAAAATGATGTTTTGATGAATTAAATTATGCCAGTGACAGAGTTCTTTTTTTTTTGCTTTCTAAATAGTCATCAGAATTAATGTAAAGTATAATTTTATATGGAAATAAAAATAACATTTGATCTAATTTTAAATGGTAAATTTAAAAAAGTTTAATAAATAAATAAATAGAAAATTGAAATATAATTAAATGATTTAGTAAATAATGTTACATGATTGAAAAAAATAAAAATAAAACTGATATATTAATCTGTTTTTTTTTATTTCTTTTGATAACCAATAATTTTAAAAAGACCCTTGAATTAAATGTAGTAGCTTAAATCCATTAACATCACCATCTTCAATATATTATGTCAGTAAATTTCTCCTCGTATCCGTTGGACTTTCACCGAATTTACTACACATGATCGTTGAAACAGATGAACACGAAAACATGTCACATTTCAAATCATTTGCCTTCAAACATTTCAATATTATTAATTCATAAAAATTTTCATCAAGCGGCATTACTTTGACTTGGTTTATATTTTTATATATATCAAAAAAACTATTTTATATTTCTATATTTTTCTTTTTTAATTATGTATTTTTAATTTAAGTTATACGAAATAATTATATAAAAAAAAAATATCAATTCATAATATTATGATTTTAAATATTTTATTAAATTATATTAATTACTGCTTTCAAGAAAATTGTCATTTAAAAAATTACAATGATATATAAATGTCATTGATAATATAGAGAAAAGAAAAAGAAAAAAAAATCTCAAATCAATTTATCATTATTAAAATATAATTTTTAATTTATAAAAAATACTTTTATATTTTATTTAAACTTTTACTTGCGAAGGAAATAATTTTGACTATATTGAAAAGAATTAAAATTAACGAAATAAAAGGTTAATATTATTTTTGATATATAGAGTTGATAAACAGAAGGAAGTTGTAAATAGAATCAGTCGAATTACTTACAAATAATAATACAAAATGATTAATGAAAAAATACTTTTATAATAAGTGTAAATTTCATTAAAAGTTATTAAAATTCTTTTTTGGCAGGTGAAAACGAGAGTAAAGAAAGGAAAACATTTCTCGTCGCAAATTTCATTGCCGAAAGCATAATGAAAAAAAAATAAATAAAATAATAATATCCAAAATAACAAAGCTAAAGAAATTAACTGGGTCAGTTGTGGCTTTCTAATCTCTTTGATAGTCAATTATTTGTCCTTGAAGTTGACTAATGAATAATGATGTTATTTAATTCATCTATTTTTTTTTTCTCTCAATATCAATTACTAATTGATGAGCCAATTTAGGAAAATATTTTCATAATAATATTATATATAGAAATAAAGTATTTCTATATTTTTTTTTTAAATTAATACTTCATATACGAAATTTTAAAACAACAGACATTGATATATTTGACTTGAAATTTTAAAAATATCTATGATAATAATGAGTTACGTAAATTTCTTGATGATTTGATATTTAAAAAAAATATATGAAAGCCTTGTAAAATACTAGTCATAGAAAAAAAAAAAAACAAATCCTTCATAAGACGACACTTCCTGATGAAAATATCAGTAAACTTGAAAATGACTAATGTGATATGAGATTTATAATTTTATTTTTCTAAAGCACGGAAATTATGACTCTTTGTCATTATTTTATTGAAATATTAATCATACTATTGTTTTTTTAATAAAGTAAAATACTTGCATTAACAAACTATTTAATTTTAAATGAAATTGTTCTACATTATTTTTTTTTTTTCTATTTCGAAATATATAGATGTACAAATTAACTTTTCATCGTAAAAGGAATCTTTTGTCTAGTCAATATTTCGTTGAATAAAAATATTTTTTGCTGACTCAATTTATTTATTTTCTTTTAAATTAATAAATAAATAAGTTAGTTTGTTGTTTGACATTTTTAATAGGACAGTCATCGACTTGGCTCATGCTCATATTATTTCATAAAACACCTACATTTTTTTTTATCAATGACTTGATGAACAATTGTTTTATTGATGATGATTTTACAAACATTGTTATAGCTCAATTGACGTAATTTTATTTTTATTGAGCTTGATCTTTAAACACTAGCACTCCCTATTTCATTGGTATTTTTTGTTTTTTATTTATTCAAAATTAAAATGAAAATTGAGATACATTTTAACTTGTGTAATATTCAATAGTAATAAAAAAATTTAGATGCTTATTACACACGGCTTTAAAAAATATAAAATAAAGTCAAAACTAATTTAATTAACTTGTTTGTGTTAAAAAAAAATTGTATCTAAATAAATTTTTAATAGAATCAATTTATATTTGTCTTGTGAATTATAAAATAATAAAAAAAATTTATTACAAAAGATAACAAATTATATAAAATGTATTTATACAACATAATTTAGAAAAAATCAAATTAACTAAATAAAGGTCAACCACTTGTTGTTTATGACTTTAAAAAAAATAATACTTAAAAAGTAATTTATTTAAAAAACGATAAATTTTCTGATCAATGTTTTTTTAACACCAAGTTAAAAAAAATAATTATTATTTATCATTTTTGATATATTATTTCATGAAAAAATTACATTTTTAAATTATATTTCACGGGGGTCACAGGTTAAAATACCCCTATTGGATATACAGACATTGAAAATATAAAATATATTATTTTTGAATATTTTGCAATTGTAATGAATATTTATTTTTATTATTTTTACCATCCTATAATTCATGTTACTTTATTTACCGAGCTTACAATAAACCACATTATTTTTAGTTGTTATTTTTTTGTCATGACAAATTTTTTCGTGTCCTCGAAAAATAAATATAAAAATTTTATTCTCTTTCACTCGTTATAATCACTTACTTAAAAAGCATGGGGAAATTGATATCAAGATTGACGATCGAAGAAGCAAGAATGAAAAAAAATTGAAAGCTCTCGATATCATCATGAAAAAAAAAAAAAATAATACTTGTAACTTTTATTTATTTATTTATTTATTTTTTCTTTTTGACCATTTTAAAGGCGTGGTTATACATATGCTAAGATTATTATCAAGTTCAAGCGAATTCAAGCTGCTCACGGATATTTGTACAGAGTACTGTACGACTTGGAATTACCGATGATGATAATGATGATTTAATCGTATAATTTTAATTATTTTCATTTGAATAAAAATATATTATTCAATTTTAAAATAGCTTTGTTTTAAAAAAGACAATAATTATATTTTTTTTTTCATTGAAACAATTAAAGTATGTTAAATTAAATTATTCAATATGTCTTATTTTTTTTTTTTTAGAAAATCAATTATATAGGTAAATAAGAAAAAATATTTATTGCCAAAAAGATTTATTATAAATTTATTATAATTTATAATAAAAAAATTTAAAAGATAATAAAAATTTGTTGGGGATTTTTATCATATTACTTCGAGGAACTATAATCATATTTAATTCTCATATAAATAAACTGGTGGATAAACATATATTGAAGACGAGTATATTTGCGTTTTTATCTTAATCGGTATCCGGATGCGGTTGTGCATTAAGGTGTTTCGTCATTCATGACAATGATTATAATGATTATTTACACGACACATTACGAGTATATTATATTAAAATATTTTTCCTATCATTTGTTTAGTTGTATTTTAATTATGATTCAATAAATGATTATTTATCAAATGATATTTAAATTTTAATAGAAAATAAAATAAATTTTAAATCAATTTAATAAATAGTCAAATTAAATTTTAATTTATTAATTTATTTTAAAATAATTCTTAATTTTTTTGTAATAAAAAAAAAATAATAATAATTTTACAATTTAAAGAATATTATCTTTTTTTTTTTCAATGAAAAAAATTATTTATTTATGTATTTTTTAATGAAAAAAGAAAAAAAAAAATCTAATTATTTAATTTATCATTTAAATAAAAGAAAAAATATATTTATTTATAAATAAATAAAAATTTATAATACAATGGAATGAAAAAATAAAATAAAGAGTAAAAAAGGGTGTTGAATAATACAATCTGATATATAGTAATCGAAAAAAAAAATAAAATAAATACATATACAGATGGAGGGATGACTCAATAATGTATTGGGACAACTGTATAAATTTATTCGTTCATATTTTGTGGCACGATCCGTTACAACGTTGCCTAAAATATTATATTTCCCGAGGCAAGGCTGTTCGAGGCTGTATGAGACTGCATATCTTATAAATATATATATTCGTCGCCAACTTGTCGCCCAAAATTATTATTATTTTTTTATATATTATTTTAATATCTTCAATTATTATATTACATGTGTCTTTATGGTAATTTTTATAATAAAAATTGGTTTTAAATTATCAAAAAAAAAATACATGTAATATTTAAAAAAATCATGTGATCATGGAAGAACATGACTGAGTTCCTGATGGTGATTCAGGAATTTTTAAATCGTAAAAAAATAATGAATCTTTAAGGATACACACGTAATATTTAGTTTCACTTGAATTTTAGTTAATTCAAGGTTTTTCTTTCAAACACATTTTTTCTTTTTTTTTCAATGATAATTGATAATAATATCATCAATCAAAGACACCGCAGGGTTTTCATAGTCTGAATATTTTTAGTAATTTAAAATTTAATTTTGAAAAAATGATAAAAACTACATGATAAAAAGATAGATTCTTTAGAAAAATTTAAAAGTATAATATTCTAAATAATTTTTAAATATATTCAAGTAATTTTTTTTTACACTGAAATTATTATTTCATACATTGTTAAACTTCATTCGAGTTCATAAAACAAAGTCCAAACATTTATCGTCATACATGTCAGATTAAAGAATTTGAAAAAAAAATTATACTCTTTTTTCTTTTGTAAATAATAAATCAAATGTAAAAAAAAAAAACGAAAATTTACAAAGAAATAAATAATAAAAAATATCATTCGTGTATAATAAATAAAATAAGATTTTTTTACTTTATTATACGAGGCGTTAATTTCACGTGTGAAAAATTTCATATTAGTATAGATTGATTTATTAAAATCGAAGTACCCTCACGTGGCTAGATTGTTGCATCATATAAAGACACATTTAAAATTAAAGAAAAAACAAAAAAAAAATTAAATAAACTTTCCTTCGTTTCATAACGGAATAACAGGTACCAAAAAAATGAAAAAAAAATACACACAAGTATTTTAATATTGCAAGAAATTAATAATTAATAAAAATGTTTAGTGTGCAAATAAATAATTAACAGAAAAAAAATTTATATAGTTTCATAATTTTACATATCAAAAAATAAATATTTAAAAAAAAAAAATGAAAGCAGATGAGAATTTATTTAAATCTTTATGATGTCAAAATATTTATAATATTTCCATCATGTATGTATTATCAAGGTTTTATTTTATAGTTTATAAAACCTTGAAATTTTTTTTTCGTATAAATTGTGTAAAATTTATAATTTTTCCCAAAAATATATACATATTAAATAGGACATATTTTATGGTGAATTTAATTCAATTTAAATAGATATTATGTTTGGGTGTTATTTGATATATGTGCAAAGTGAAACGTATCATAAAGCCTGGGGCATCGTAAAGCCCGGGTATTGAAAAAATATAAAAATTAAATATTTAAAAATTACGTGTGCATCAAGTAAAAGGTCCCCTGCAAATATTTACGTACAACACAACATGCTTGTAGCTAAAATATAATATGACAAAAAAAAAAAAAAAAATCAACAACAACAAGAACAACAACAACAAGAATTACCGAAATAAAAAAAATCGAAATTAAATGGAGAAAGTGGATGGAAAAAAAAAATAAAATAAAATTATAATTCTGATTTTAAGAGATCGAATTGAAATACCGATACTTGTTCGAAACAATTATTATTTCTGAATAAATTTAAAAGATAAAATTATATTTTGTTTAATTATCTCAATTTTTCAAGGAAAAAAAAATTCAAATAATAAATTTATAATAAAGTTAGAAATTTCAAAATTTTAAAATCTATTAAATACAAAATTGACCATTAATTTATTCTTTAAACTACTGATTAATTTAAAATTATGAAAATTTTTTTTTCACAAGAATTTATTAACAAGGTAACAAAGTATTATCTTGAGAAAAATATTTTTTAAAAAACCATACAATCTTTAGCAATAATGCGGAAGATAAAAAAAGCTAATAAAAATAGATAAAAATATATTTGGAAATATACCTGTACCACACAACTGATGTCATCAAAATAAAAATAAAAAAATCATAAAAGACAATAATTTTTATGTTAAAATTATTTGTGTCACTGCATCAATATGATTTCATCATATTAAAGACGTCATGGATTATGAATCACATCGAATAATCCAAAATACGTGGGTACATTTATCAAGGTTTATATAATTTTTAAAACCCACTCAAATTCCATCCATGACATGAAATGACAATTGTACATTTAACGTTTTAAAGTTGAGGGTGACAATACCATTTTATTTAAATGCAATGACAACAATAAAATTGTCTTAATAAATTATCATATATATCAATAGGTCATTTTGCATTCTGACCAAGTCAATCGACCCTCCACGTTGTAAAAAAATATATGTATTTTTTTTGTTTCAAATCTGAAAATATCACACGATGAAGTCACAGAGGATTGGATATATATATTGTTAATATAATATTTACCTGGTGCATTGTCTCGTTTTGCATGGCCATGATATAAATATAAGCAGGATTTAACATTAACGCCTTACATGAATATATATATAATATTGTCCTTGACTTCTTTAAAAATACCAAACAAGTTTATCACTCGGGTTGTTCCACCGAAACACATGAACACATCATCAGTTGAATATTTGCCAGCCCCTTTTTATTTCCATAGTTCCGGAATGAAAATTCCAATCAATTTTATATTCCTGTTTTCTGAAAGAAAGAAAAGAAATTTAAAAAAAAATTCATCTAAAAACTATAATTAAATAATACTTTTATATAATAAAAAATTAAAAGGAAATTTCATTGTTGGATATACTTATGTATAAAAAAATATATGTAATATGTAAATTATATATTCAAGAGATTATTAATTTTTATTAATTACAAAATATATATTTCAAAACATAAGTTTAAGTGATTTTAAAAATCATGATGATTCAATTGTATAGTTATTATTGTAAAAAAAAAAATTATTTGATTGAATGATGAATCATAAAGCGAAATAGCGAAAGTAAAAAAAATTAAGTAGCTAAATTTTATATTATTTCATTGGACTAGTGATAATGGGAGATTTAGTGATCGCAAAGATTTTAATTCGTTTGCACAATAACACTGTGCTTCAAGGTTGAGGATGTCAAAGAGATGGTCCCGAAAAAATACATCTATATATAAAAAAAATAACAAAATTGAAAATAAATTAAAAAAAAAAAAAAAAAGAGACAGAGAAATCGAAGGAGAATAAAAAAAGAAAAGAAAAAAAGCAAAAGTGGAATGGGAATATACGCGGATGGACCAAACGTGATGGTCAAGCAAAACCGACCTGGGATAGAATGCCGAAGGACAAGAGGAGTTGTTATTTTTTATTTTTTAATATTTTTTATTTTATTTATTTATTTGTATATCATGTAGAGGGGGACTACAACATACCGCTGAAGATGGTATAAGAGTAGCCAGGATATGGAGGCGTCGCCAGTCAACTAACTTTCTTTAAAGCGATACATATACGTGTTATTTCACGGGGAACACCAACCAGGTGAGTAAATCCCAAAAGTTACTTGTGTAAATCAACATCAGCTTTTTTTTTTTTATCTATTCATTTGAAATTAGCTATTTTATTTATTCGTATTTATCTATTTATTCATTTATATATTTTTAATTGTGTGTGATTGTTGATCATCAATTATCAATTAAACTACCAAGTGTCATCGATAATTTTTTGTGTTATAAAAAAAAAAAAGAAAAAAAAAACATTCTCAACTCATTAATGATAAAAAAAAAAAAAGAAAAGTGTTTTTATTATGGGTGCTAAGTGTTCATTTTATTTTATAATTGAAACATCAATAGAATAATCGATAATAGAGTGTAAAAATATACTAAGAAAATAATTAATAGTGTCATTTATGTTGCATCAAGTCAGGTTCAAGTTGAAGGTCACAAACGGGTTGATAGAAATACTCAGTATAATAATAAATTAGTTATTATTATACTAATTATTTGCTAAATTTATTTTTTTTTTTTTTGATAGTCAAATTAAAAATACTTGATTATTTCATTTTTTCTATTTTTGTTTTGATAAATTTATAGTAAAACATCATCATAATTGTTATATATAAATATAAATAAAATGAATAAATAAATAAATATCCAAAATGTTTAATATGTGTTTCAAAAATTTCATAAAGTTTCATATAGATATATTTTTTATTTATTTCATATAAAAGGTGCTCAAATAATGAGGAGAACAACAATTTTACTGCTTTGTGCAGTTGCATTTATCAATGCAAGTCCATACACAAAGATACCCGAGGCACACAGTCAAACTCATGCTAATTTAAACATTGGAAGTTATGAACCAGAAGCTAATAGTTATGCATCAGCAAATGCTGTATCAAATGCATATGCATCATCAAGTGCAAATGCTCGTGCTAATGCTTATGCTGAATCAAATGCTAATGCTCATGCTGAAGCAAATGCTTATGCAGGTGGACATACACATGGTGCTGCTAAATGCACTAATGATGCACATAAAAATGAAAAATATGATGAATTATCACAAACTGAATACAGAGGTGTTCCACAAGGTTTTCATTCAGCTCATTATCGTCCTGATAATGTTGATGAATTATCTAAAAATGATCGTGAACAACATAATGTCGTCAAAAGTGGTGAAAATTATAAACAACAAACAGGAAATAATCAATACTGGTGGATGGGAAATAACAGTCCTTTTGAAGCAAATAAAAAAACATCTGTTGTGTGTTCATCAACTGGATGTAATTCTAATAAAGGCAATGTTGTAACACCTGGATCAAGTCAAATTGGACAAGTAAATCTTAATTTACATGGTAATCCTTTCCTTCAAGGTGGTGTTTCATCATCATCATCATCAT
>JAPYYR010001586.1:0-14180 GCA_030523065.1 Aphidius colemani
AAAAAAAAAAAAAAAAAACTACCTCATTGTATTGATAAGAACATAAATAAATGAATAAAAATTTATAAAAATCTAATTCACCTTGACTTTGATCGTATGAAAAATATGAAAAAAAAATGATTTAAATTTTCTTATTGACAAATTATAATTGACATTTTACATTTATATCTTTTATTGATCTTTTGAATCATTGATAATTGTTTATGAATAAAAAAAATTTACACATTAATATGCTTGACATACTCCCATTGCGTAATAAAAATAAAAAATCCATTTTACATAGTATGAATTTATTGAACGTAACTAATCAAGTGAACTCTTTCAGTATCAAATCAACAAATCGTTTAACAATAGCATTGCGGTTTATTATGTTATATTAAGTGAAAAATATTTGTTGATATTTTTATTATTAAACTATAATTTTATTAGTTTTTAATATTTTAAATTATTGAGTTGATAAAAATTGATTGGCTTTTTTTTTTTTTCCACATATAGAACATTGAAGAATTTAATTATATTTCTATTGAAAAATATTTTAAATATTTTATTAAAATGACTCAGATAGTTGGCAAAATATATATATTAATTTAAAAAGAATTTATTCTTTAACTTATTATTTGTTAAAGAGTGCATGTGTTCAAGGTTGCATTAGTATATCTACCAAGCCGAAAATAAATAACCACACCTTTCATCTCGTGAGTCTAATCACGCGCGCAAATTTCTGTCAAGATGACAACATTTTTTACCAAATTGAACATTGATAGAAATTGTTTTTTCTTTCTTTGCTACTTTGAATGAGGAATAGTTTATAAAAAAATATTATTGAGTTTACCTGACTTGATGATAATGGTACAGCTGTTTCACGAGCATATATTGGAGCATCAAGATCACTGACACTGCTGCTTATACTTGGTGCTCTTGATTCATCTCTACCACCTGGTACTGATAATTGGGTTGGTCTTAATGGATGAGATTCAGCAATAAAACCTTCACCAAAATCATCGTCATCACGATCCATGGTGACTAGTTGAAAACTAACTGGATTTAAAAAATGATTTGAATTAGAAAATCAACTCAAAATAATTTATTTGTTTTTCAAATTATTAAATTCTTTGACATATAAAGTACAAATCAACTGAATTATATTCCATGCAATATTGCATTTAAATTCCTAGCTATTAAAAATAATAACAATAATAGTTTAGACTCTGGTTAATTGACTAAAGAAACACTTTTTCTGTCAACAATTTTAGCAAGATGTCAAGGCCAATGGTATCGTTTTTTTTTTTTATTTATTTATCAAATACATATGAACTTGTTGATTTGTAAATAACAAAAATAAGTATTTAATTTTTTTTCTAATTTTTTTACAATAGTTTTGTTTCAACCTTGACTAAACGCCCAAGATAATAACGTTTATTAAGTAATACTTACTTTGGTTCCTTCCCGCCGAATGAGTCATCGAGAACACCTTCGATCTCGATCAATTAACTGGAAAAAAAAGTTGAAAAAAAATTATCTCACTTGACAAACATTATCTTGATATTATTGTTCAATTTTATTCATTTTTTTTAAAATTCATAGTCAACACAAAAGTGCATAATAATGATGTGAAAAAATTTCTAGTGACGTTTAAATTTTGTAATGATTTCCATCACGTGGTCCCTAATATTTTGCGAAATTAATTTTGATTCAATGTCGTAAATTAAAAAGTTATATATGAAATTCTTTTTTTTTTTTTGCTTTCATTTGTAATTGTTATGTGATTTGTTTAAACAATAGAAAGAATAAATAATCATTTATAAAATCAATGAAACAAGTCAAATCTACTGACCCCATTATATTTCAACTATTTTTTTTTTATTTTTTTAATATTAAGTCACTCGTATTACGCATCAAGACATTCGCAAACGTTAAAATTAGCGTCATTTACTATATCTATTTGCAATTCTTTTTATTTTTTTTTTCTCTGAGAATAACAAAGTTGAATGTCAAAAAATATATATCACAAAATGATAATAATGATAAATTTAAAAATATATTTTTTGTATATAAGCAAAAATAAAAATAATAATATTATTAATGAGTGTAATTGTATAGACAATTGCACTGTTTTATTACCTCGTAAAAACTATAAATTAAAACAAAATAAATACAGAATAAATCTCGTTGAATTACGAGATGAATTCTGTTACTTTTAGGTGTTTAATTTTTCGTCTTAAAATAATAGTAAATTTTCCAAAAATAAAATGACTCTAGCGAACAACTTTCAAGCTATTTTGTTTCTTTAAATTTTTTTTTTTTTTTATATATAAAATTAACTAGACCAAGAGCAATGAATAAACAAAAATATCGCAACAAAAAATTTAGAAAAAAAAAAAAAAGGAGAAAAGTAAAATTGATAACTGAAGTTAACACTGCACCAATTTGATATGCTCTTGAGACTGTGACAGAGGACGCCGTCACCGTCGGCATAAGACGTACAAAAGTAAACCAAGATGTAGTTAAACTCGTGTGGCCTGATGCCTACATTCAACGATCAAAAACTATCGGGGCAACAACACACACATTTGAATCCCTAGGATTTAATTTTAACACAACTATGACTACATAGTCATCGTCACGACGTCATGACGAGCCTCCTTCGTTTTATCGTTTCATCGATATAACATATTACATACACGTGTACATACGTTTTTTATTTATTTATTATTTTTTTCTTATTTTCATAATCCGTGATGTTAAAGTGCAGCCTCAATTGATCACAAACAACAATTGATTTCGACCCATATGTCACAATGATTTTTCCAAGAACAATTTGCCTGAAAATTCAAAATAAATATCAAATAAAAATAAATATATATAATTATATAATTATTTTTATAATAAATCAAAAATTCATTATAATTTTTTTAGCATTAATTAATTTTTATTATCTTAAAAATAAAAATTATCCTCACAATGTCTTTTCTTCTGTCCAAGTCATTTTTTTTTCCATTGCTGACTTCTGGAAAATACAAATTAAATTACATTCAAAATACATTTAACAATTGATTTTTTTTCGTTATATTATTTCGTTTTGGTATTGACAAGTATGAGTGACGTAAATTGGACCGTTTCCATAAATAAAAATTTGTGAATTTTTATTTTTATATTTCATAAGTTGCGTCATTATTACGTATACCAAATTGATAAAAGATAATAAGAAAACTATATGAATTATTTAATTTTAGAGCTAATATTTAGAAATATTTTTCATTTATTTGGCATTTGTAAATTAATATTTATTTGTAGACAAGAAAAAAAAACTTGTAAGTATTCAGTAAATAAATATTAAATCGGCGCCAATAAACACGTGATTTTTAACTTATTTTTTATTTTTTTTTTTTATGTGTAAATATATTCATGTTTAAATAATAATTGTTCGTAACTTAAGAAACGCAATTCATTGATGTGGAATTTTTTTTAAATACCACTACATACTCATAACAAATGATCTTTAAGGTCAAATTAATTTCATAAATTTTTTTTTCCAAATAAGACGATAAATGATTTTGAATTCAGCCATTTTTTCCCGCTTTCCCAGCGAATAATAGCACTAACTACTAATAAAAACAATATGATTTGCAAGACTAAAAAAAAACATGTCAATTGATAACATAACTAATATTATTTATTAATATTCAATTGCATAAACGTGAGTGTCTAAATATCAAGATTAATGAAGTTGATAATTTATATGTTTAATTAATAAATTATCAAGTGACAATCAACGACAAGTTGTAAATAAAATGGTGTTTTTAACACGTCTTTTAGGTTATGCCGCAAAAGAAATTAAACAAGTATGTAAATTAATTAATTAAAAATAATAATAATTAGTGTAGTTATAAGTATAAATATTATTTTGTTGTAAATTTTAGAAAGCACCAAGAAAATATCTTAGAAGAGGATTTGTTGATTCATTTGTTTTGCAAGTAAAAGCAGGAACTGGAGGTTGTGGATTACCAAAATATGGAGGTATTGGTGGTCGTGGTGGTAATATTTATGTTGTTGGAACAGATGGTATGTCTTTAATTGGATTAAAAAAATATAAAGATAACAAAATTAGTGCTGAAAATGGAGGTAATAGTTTAGCAAGAGGACTTATTGGAGCACCAGGCAAAGATTTGGAAATTCCAGTGCCCCGAGGTGTTACTGTTTATGATGCTAATAATGCTGTCATTGGTAATAAATAAAAAATAATTTATCATAATGTAATACTATAATGATAAGTTAATTTTCATACAACAGGTGAAGTTGACAAAGAAAACTCAAAACTGTTAGTTGCCTCAGGTGGTATTGGTGGATGTGAGACAACTGGTTTTAGTGGACAAAAAGGACAACATCATAAAATAGTATTGGATCTTAAATTAATTGCTGATGTTGCACTTGTTGGTTTTCCAAATGCTGGTAAAAGCACAATGTTAAAAACAATATCAAATGCTAAACCAAAAGTTGCTGATTATCCTTGTAAGTTAATTCATTTCGATTGACTAATTCAATCAACAATTATATTAACTATTTGCTATTTAAATTTTTAGTTACAACAGTTAAACCACATCTTGGCACTATCACCTATGGTGATTTACGACAAATAACAGTTGCCGATTTACCAGGTTTAATTGAAGGTGCCCATGTTAATATTGGAATGGGTCATAAATTTTTAAAACATCTTGAAAGAACAAATCTGTTGGTATTTGTTGTTGATATTCAAGGCTTTCGTTTATCAGTTAGACATAGTTTTAGAAATTGTCTAGAAACAGTTGTATTACTCAACAAAGAGCTGGAGTTATATAAACCAGATTTATTGAATATGCATGCAATTCTTATCATCAATAAAATGGATACACCAGATGCTGATAAAAAATTTAAAGAAATAGAATCATCATTGCATGATTTACCAAGTATTCTAGATAAAATGCCAGAAGAAATGAGACCAGATGTGCCACTACGTTTCAATGAAATATTAACTGTATCATTAAAATCGAATAATCCAGATGAAATTAATAAAATTAAAGAACGTATTAGAGCTAATTTGGACAAACAAGCTGAAGAATTATTTGAAAAACAACAAGGAACGACAATGACAAAAATTGAAACTGATTTATATGAAAAAATTCAACGTCAAAATACGAGAGTTGCTCCAACTTTAGTTTAAATTAATAATAATTTGTTGTATATATATATTTTGTATGTCATAAATAATAAATAAATAAAATTCTTACCTTATAAAATTGAGAGAAGCTGTTTTGTTTTGACTGTACTGCATTGTATATCGGCTTCTTTAACAAGTGGTATCCAATCAGTGCCCAGGGGTGAACGATGTTCAACATCAACTTTAGCAATTTCAGCTGGATCTCTAATTATTCCACAATTTTCTCGCCATTTTTCAATGCCATTCCATGCAATCATTATTCCATTATCAGTACAAAGCTGTGGAGGTGGTCTAACAAGACGATAATCCATTTCTTCACAAACGACGTTTAAACATTTTGCAATAAAATCATTACAAGCAACACCACCAGAAACAACCTAATTTATAATTTGGTTTTTGTTTAACGATATATAGATGATAAATTTATTCAACAAGCTTACCAGTGTACGATTATCCTCAGGAATTAAATTAGAATTATCTAAAAATTTCATGGCTCTTTTTGTTTTATGACCAATATGTTTTGCAACTGATAATTGAAAACCAGCACAAATATTATATAAATCAGGAACAATTCCATCACCACAAATATCAAATTCTTTTTCTTGTTTCGATATTATTGTGTTGATTGTATTTTTAATACCGGAAAAACTAAAATTACAATCACGATAATGTGGCATTGGTACAGGAAATTCAAATTGGAATGGATCATTTGAAAATTTTGCTGCATGTTCAATTGCAGCACCACCATTTTTATCTCTATATTGTGGTAAATTAAACATTTTTAATTTACGTGCTACCTAAAATAATATATTTTTATATTTATTATTTAATAGTTAATTTAATAGTTAAAATAAATTACGTACTTTGTCAAATGCTTCACCAGGTGCATCATCAAGAGACGTTCCTAGTAGATAAAAATCATCAATTTTTTTAACAAGAGCAAGAAGACAATGTCCACCAGAAATTAATAAAACAAGAAATGGTAATTCAATCTATACAAAAAGAAATAAATAATTAAAATGACAAATATTTAATAAACAAAAACCAAATAATTATTTACCTTTTCAACCATTCTTGCTGTTAATGCATGTGCTTCCATATGATGAATTGGTATGTATGGTTTATTACCAATTTGACAAAGATATTTACCAAATTTATTACCAACTTCAAGGGACAATGGAAGACCTGGTTTAACTGTCGTTGCAATTGCATCAATATCACGTAGTTTTAAATTTGCTGATTTTAATGCATCTTCACAAACTCTTGTTATATTTTCATAATGCAAATCACGAGCCACAGGTGGAATAATACCTCCATTTCTATTTAACAATAATGAAAATTATAATTAGTATATACATCAACATATTTTTATTCATTTATTATCTTTACCTTGTGTGAACTTTTTGTTGTGAACAAAGTCCTTGACCAATAATTTTTCCAGTATCATCAACAATTGCAACACCAGTATCATCACAACTTGTTTCAATTCCTAATATTTTTATTGGTCTACAATTATTACTGTATTGTTTATTATTTTTTAAATTTGACAATTGCAAAAATAATCTCTTATTGTGTTTAATTTTTTTAAACATTTTATTATTAATATATTTCTAGCTAAAATAAACAATTATTAATTTAACAATATCTATCAAATGAACATTTAAATTTTTGGAAATAAATAAATAATAGAAAATGTTATCACCATGTGTGATACTCCTATGCACTCCTATGAGAAAAATCTAGTCTAGTCTAGTACAAAATATAGTCAATAGCAAAAACATTAACCCAGTTGACGTCACCAAACATTGTAAAAAATTTCTCTTTGATCGAGAGAGCAAGAGAGAATGCTGCTAATGCACCTGGAAGAGAGAATAATAATAATAGATAATAATCGATTTCGGTTACTGTCCTAAAGTGTGCTAAAGTGAATACCATGTCAGACCAGTAAGTTAATTTTAGCTGTTTTAATAATTATTAACTTCAAATATAGCACATATTTATAATTATCCCAATTATTATAATTAAGATATTAATTATTCGATACATTGTTTAATTGGTAGACTCAAATAACAAGCAAAAATCATGATGATAGTATTTTGAGGTTAAGTTGACATTTTGTGACAATGACGCAGTGTACAGTGTTTTATTATCAACATCTGTCAGTTAATAATAATATTATTGTTTTATAACATCAATAATATTGTTTATAAATATTATAGTTGATAATCTAAAATATATTTATAAATTTATTGTTTAATGTTCCATAACCACTTAGTCATGATTGTGATTGTTTTTTTATTTTGAATTTACAGAGATGATACATTGTTGGATGAAGATCTTGGCGATGAAGAGTATGACCTTGGCAACGATGAGGAAGAGGCCCTTCTTGCAGACGACTATGAAATCGATAGGGTGAGCTAGTTATTTTAATCGTCCTTGTTTTAAAGGACTGAAACATATTTAATAAATATCCTTGAAATATAAAATGGATAAAAAAAATAATATTATAATTTATGATGATGTAAATGAAAGTTGAAAAATTATTGTTGATATTATTATGTATTTAAGAAATCCCGTTAATTTAACACTATTTTTTGAATATTTTTTATTAGCTTGTATTTACTCATAGTTGCGACATGGAAACATGACTATTTTTTTATTGATTTATGAAGACAAAAAACAAGAATTTATAAAATGGCGATTATGAAAATTCTCAAAATATACAACTGAAATTTATGAGTTTTTGAGAATAAATTGTCATAAAAGTTTCGAATATTTTTATGATAATTTAAATTATATTTTTTTTTATAAGTTTATTTATTTATATTGTTTTTTTTGTTTTTTTTTTTTTTACCTAAAAATACAACAATGCAATTTAGCTTGCAAAAAATTGTAACAATGAGTTTTCTTTTTTTGTTTTTTTTTTTTCTGTTCTTTTATATTGCGTTTTCTTTATTTTTTTTTTTTGTAAATAGATAATTGTTGAAATTACTAGAAAAATAACAACAAAATTATTATAACTTACATAATGGCGAAAAAATAGTTAAGTAAATAATTTCAGCCAAAAGAAAAATGCCATTTGGACAATGAGCTTGTCAATTTAAAGTGGAGAAAATGATGAAAAAAAAAATATACATATATGCTATCACGACGCTATCATGACAAATTAATAAATAAAATTCCATTCGTTAGACCATTTTTTGCCAAATTTATTTAGTTGTGAATCAGATAAACATTTTTGTTGAATAATTTTATCATGTTTATTATTTAAACTCGTTAATAGTTATCACTGTGTGATTGTGACTATTAAAATTAATGTTGAAATTTATTTTATTTGATATTTACGTTGAGTACAAGCAACTCTGGCTTTTATCAAAATAAAAAAAAATATATAAAACAAACAAATAAATAAATAAATAAATAAGAAAGCAGCCCTGATTCACAAATATAAGTTAATATTTCATAAATAAAGCGTCACTAAAGAAAAAAATTATGAATGCATGAGTTGAAATATTTTCACACTGTTTATTTATCGAAACACAAATATAGTGTTGTAGTCAAGTGATAAAAATATTAATAATTAAATTTTTTTCTCTGCTGAATACGAGAAAAATAAAAAAGAATGAATAAATACTCGCGAAATGTGTTTACAATAAATGTAATTGCGATATCTTATTTCAATCTACTTACTGTGATTGTGCTTCTACAAAAAAATATCAGTTGATTAAAAATACCCTCAATTTATTTTTATTATTTTAATATTATCATGCGAAATAAATAATCGAAAAAAGAAATATTAAATAATTGATAACCAACAATGAAACAATTGAAAAAAAAATTAATAATGCTCTCTTTCCCATTTTCGAAAAATATATTTAAACACAAACAAGAAAGAAAATAAAAAAAAAATGAATGCGATCAATTAAAAAGAGAAGAATCTATTATTTTTTCAATAAATAAAAGAAAAAAATAAATTGATTTAACATAATTTGTACAACCCAATGCTCCAACTATCTTACGTAGCATAAATAAAAAAATAAAAAAGAGCACTAGTTTTAAGTTGAAAATGAAAAATAATAATTAAAAGAAAAAATGAAATAAACAAACATGAATAATATTCAAAAAACATTAGTATATAAGACAATTCAAAAAATTAAATATAAAATAAATAAAAAATATTTATAATAATATAATAAAAGTAGATTAAATTAAAATAAAAAAAAAAATAAAAAAGTGAAAAAAAAAAAAACATAATATTTCATGAAAAATATTTGGCAATTTAATTCTCGAGCAGCAGAATAGCTATAAGGGAGAAGAAGAAACAGACGATGTACTGGACTTGGGAGTAACGGATGCACTAGATGATTTAGATGCTGAAGATGACAATAATGATAATACATATATCAATGTATCAAATAACTGTTATGCTAATGACCAACATCATGATAATTATTATAATCAAAATGATAATATAAATTACAATGATGAAAATACACATCATCATCATCATCACCATCATCATCAATATGAAAATAATATATCATCACATGGTGGTGGTGTTGGTGGTGCTGGTGTTGGTGATTATGGTGGACATAATAATATGCATCATGTTACACCTGATTTACGTGAAAAATTAAAAAAAACAATACCAAGAGATGTCATCGTTGGAAATGGACAAGGAATGGAAGATGATGATTGTGATGAAGCAAGAGAAAGAAGAAATCGTTTTCAAAATGAAAGAACAGTAATATCACCTAAAATGAATAACGAAATTCCAGATTCATTGGAAAATGTTGTTACTGTTGATCAACCAAGAATGTCATTTAGAGGACGTGGTGGAAGAGGACGTGGTATACGTGGTGGTGGAAGAGGTGCTAGATTTCCTGGACCCAATATGGGAAATTTTAATCCAAGGTAAATATTATTTTAATAAAATTTTAATAATATATTTTATCGTTTACTTACTTGATTATTTATTTGCTCATTATTTACTTACAGATATCCTGTACAAATGCAATTTGAAGATCAAAATTTAAAATTCCGTGCACCATTGATAGAAACACGACCACAAATATTTCCCAATGCACCATCAAATCAAATGAATCCACAATTAATATATCGTCAAGATAATCCTCATATTATACCACAATTTCAACAATTCAATCCACAAGGTGTATCACCTCATCCACGTTCTCATTTTAATGAACCAAGACCACAATTTAATCCAAATCAATTTCATCCACAATCACCTCAAGTACTACTGCAACAACCTCGTCATCAAAATCCACAAATGGAATATATTCCACGTGGACCAATGCAACAAGCACCACCACGTTACAATGGACCACAAAATCCTCAATTTATACAAAATCAGCGTTTTCAACGTCCACCACATGAAAATGAATTATCTGTTCGTCCAATGGGTAATCGTTTGTCAATGATGGCACATCAAGGTCCATTAAATAATATGCCGAGACAACAAATGCCTGGTCAACGTGGTCCTCCACCACCTCCACAAATGCATCAAGGCCCTCCAAGACATCCTGGTATGCCTGTATCACGACATGATGGACAAATGCCAGTTTTTCGTCAGCCTATACCAAATCAAATGCCACAAATTCAACATAATAGACCACCAGGACAACAAGTTTTTGAAAATCGTCAACAATTTCAACAAGAAAATAGAAGTATCTATGAACAAAGACAATTTGATAATCGACCATTGCCTGTTATTCAATTTAATAATCAAGGACAACAAGTTGCTCATCATCCAACTGGTCCATCTGTTGTACCAGCTGTTCCAAATGTTCCTCTGGCATCCGGACATAAAATTCTTATTAATCCTCATTTTAGGGGTAATGTTCAACCTCCACAAGAAGGTAAATAATTTATCCTCATTCATTTTTAAATATTAATTAATTAAAAAATAATTTGTTATTTGCTATTAATGCAGCTCGATCACCAACTTGGGAAGGATCTCAACCTCCATCACATCAACAACAATTACCAAATGAACAATTTGCCTCTCAATCTGCTCAATATCAAGGTCAACAGCAAGCTTCATATAGTCAGCAACTAGCAACACAAAGTGGAGCACAAGGGTCCAATGATTATCCTAAAAAATATCCTCAAAATAATAAAAATGATGTAAGTTTTTATTTATTTTTTTTTAAATGATTATCTTGTTAATCAATTCACGAATATTAAATTTAATTTTCTTTATTTTTCAAGGATCCTTATGCTTATTTTTCGGATGTATGGCAAGAGAATAAAACGTCAAAATCTAGTCGCAGCTCAACACCACCAAAATCTTATTCTGGTGATAATAATTATTCACGTGACAGCAATTATAGAGATTATGAAAAATATAAATCCGAGGGAAGAGACAACTATCAAGCGTCAAAAGTAATTAATTAAAAAGAAAAATTATAATAATAATATGTATTAATGATTAATTTTATAATTTTTATTTATTAAGGATCAACGGGGTAGAGATAGAAGTCCACAATCTCGACCAAGAGATCATCAATCACAAAGATCTCGTCCTCCTTCAACAAATAATCATGATTCTTATGATCAACGTTCAAGGCTACAAAATTCATCAAATCGTCCACCGCTCAAGCCACCACAAAAACGTACACCTGAACCTCATGATAGATCAAATCGGGGCTCTAGTCCAAAACGTTCAAAAAATCATCGTAATTTTCATGAAGCACGATCAACAACAACCCACAATTCAAATAACATAAAAAAGGTTTATAAAAAATTAATTATTTATTTATTATCTTTATTAAATTTGATATTTATTTATGTTTGTTTGTATTATTATTAGGAGGAAGATATGGATCCGGAAATGCGTGATTACAGAAAAAAAATGGAAGAACAAAAACGTCTTCGTGAAAAAATTTTACAAGAAAAAGAAAATCGTAGAAAACAAGCTGCATTGGATAAGCAAGTTGATGAATCAAAAAATACAAAAAATACTGGTAATTATAAATTAATTAACAAGTAAATAGTTTTTGGGTTTCGGTGTAACTAATTAAAGTATTAAAAACTAAATAATTTTAGATACACAACAGGAAAATAAATCACTAGGTTCAAGTTTTAAAAAAGATGATGTGGATAGTCAAAATCAGTCAACTAATAGGAGTGCTGGAACAACTGAGGTATAGCATCGATCATGTTTTACCAAATAACTAATAATAAATTTTTAAAATTCAATACTTTTGCATAAGTTACGTAGTTAATTATAGATACAAAATTAACAACAACAATAATTATACATGAAGATCAAATTGATCTTTTAAATTGACAAAAACTAAATACTATTAAATAAATAGTATTAAAAATCACTCGCTAATAAATTCAAGTGACTGATTTATTAATAAAATTTTAAGACAGAAAAAACAAAACAATTTATTGATAATATGTAATAATTAAAAAATAATTATTTGAAATGAAAATTTATAATATAATCATGTGAAAACATAATTTAATGTTTTGAAAAAACAGATTTTTTTTTTATAGAAAAAAAACTTATGAAATTTTAAATTTAACTTGTGTTTTTTAATTTATTGAACTTTTTTTTAATGAAAATATTATTTTTCTTTAAAAATTTTGTACTAATAGTTTTTTAATTAGTAAAAAAGAAAAATGCCCGGTTAATCTGTGTATAAAAAACAATAAAAATAGATTTTTTTTAATCACATTATGTTTATTTTTTGTTGTAATAATTTCAAAATCCTTGATTTTTTTTTAAATATAAATAATATTATTTATTTATTGTAGGATAAAAATGAAACTGGAGGAAGAGTAGTAACACGAACTGATAAAAATATATCTGATGATACAACAGCTAAAAAATCATCTTACACTGAAGCTTTGGTTCGTCAAATTCCACCGGGTACTCGTCGTGTTGTGATACATAAAACCAGAGTTGCAACTTCAAATCCATCATTGAAGAATCATTCAAATAATGACTCTGATATGACTAATGAGAAACTTACTGAAATAACTAAAATTGTAAAAAAATTACCACTTGGAGTACAGAAAAAGAAGACAATTAAAAAAATTGTTAATGAACAGTCTGACGGGGGTAGAAAAATTTTATTGAATGATTCAACATCTGGTAATGCTACAACAGCTCATAGTAATCGTGTTGTATTACAAAAACCAATACAAATTAAAAGAACAATTGACAATAAAACAAATATTGTTATTGTCGAAAATATATCGTCAAAGACAAATGAAACAAAATTACGTGAAATGTGTAAAGGAATTGGAGCAGTAGAAAGTGTTATAATAAGTGATAACATAAAATCAGCAACAATTGTATTTAAAACACATTCAGCAGCAATGGTTTTTCATAAAAAATATCAAAAAAAAATCATTGATCAATCGGTTATTAATATTCGACTTGTATCACAAGCTGGAACTCTTTCTTCAGTGATCTCACAATAAAATTAATTATTTTCAATTACTAATTAATTGATCAACACAAAAAAATTTGCTATTTGCTAACATGAGACGATTAGCTATTTTAATTTTTACAATTGTTTTTTTTTTTTTTTAATAATTATTATTAAAAATACTTCGCTATTATAATGTGTATATAATTGTAGAACTTATATGATAAAATTTAGAAAAATTCATGCTGCACTGTATGTACGTAATTATTTAAGAAATTTTGTCTTAAAAAATGCTTACACAAATGTTTGCTATCATTTGAACCCTGAAGAAGATAAGCTGATGTTGTCTTTGAGGAAAATTCAGGAAGATAGCATAAGAAATGTAAACATCGAAAAATAAATAACAAGATCGAAGAATAAATACTTTGCATGATCGTTGGAAAACTTTATTTAAAATTTATAAATTATCTACTTAAAATATATAAAATAAAATTAAAGACAGAGCATATTGATTAATTTTGAATTTTATCTTTACTTTTGATTTTATATTACATTTTCAGATACATTTTCTTTGGCCA
>JAPYYR010001587.1:0-28471 GCA_030523065.1 Aphidius colemani
CTCAAACAATTATCTCACACATCAATTCATCTAAAAATGCAAGGTTTTTTGTTGAAAAGTCAGTTATTATAACAAACCAGAGTAGGAATTTGTTGAAATATACAATTATACTTGAGCAAGTGTATACGCGAATATTTCCAGATCGTAAAAAAATAAACAAAGTGCAGGTAGAAATATCCTGCATTAAAATGTGGTTTACATACCATCGAAACAACTGTATACGGATATACCAGGAGTTCAATTATTATACCAAGTGTGTTTCTCATGTGGATAAGTCTGGTGACAGCTCACAGCAGAAGATATTTCAAGCTCTTATGCAATTTGCTATTACAGAATTGAAAAAATAAATAACTTCCAGCTGATAGAAGAAATTTAAAATACGTAAAGCAAAATAAAAAATATTCATGTTTGACATGGCGTTAAATTAAGTTATATTTTCCATTTATCATCATTAAATGTTATTATGATAAAAAAATAATATAAAGACAAATTTTATCGGTCAAAATTAATTATGAACTTTTAGCTGAATCAACTATAATTTGATGCACTAAAATTTAATATTTTTTCGCCACTAAAATAAATATAAATTGATGAAAAATTAGCCAATAAATTAACAGAAAAATATGAAACTGAAACCCGAGATTCATTCACAAGTTAAACAAAAAATAAAAATAAAAATAAAACACTTTTGCTCTTTTTCTTTCTGTGCATCTAAGAAGAAATCGCCCCCGCAAATAATATCCTCACTTTTATACGATGAAATGATACCGAAAATAAATAAATAAATGTAAAATAAAAAATAAAAAAAATTAGAAAGATGAATAGAACAATAAACTCACCCACGTAATCCTCATTAACTTTGTGCAATTGAGTTAAAGTTATTGTACGAGTGTGGGCACAAGTTTGAAGAAATTTTGATTGGATTTATGGAAGTTTATATATCCACGTATTTTCTTAGAATTTAATTAAGATGAAAAAAAATTTTTTATTAGCTTTTTTTTCTTCTTCTACAATTACTACGAAATGATAAAAAATAATTATATTATTTTAATGAATAATTTTATAATTGTCTTATCAAATTGAAGATAAATATTAATTATTTCATTCACAATTACTTTCGCTGTATTATTTTTTTTAAATTAAATTTTATTACATCAATATAAAAATTAGTTTTAAATAATAATTGGTATTAATGTTGTTATTAAATGTATGTAAATCTTTAACTCGGTATATAATTTTATTTTAACTTGATGCAATTCTCAAGGCGTTGCCCATATCTACCCACTGTCAGTTTAAAATTTTCCAAATGATTATTTGCATCAGCTTCATTTACGTCTTGAATATTCCAACAAAGAGTGTAATACATTTTTCAAAAATTAATATAAACAGTCGACATGAATGACATAAAATTCTAGAAAAATAATCATCAATTGGAATTATGAAAATATAGGAGCTTAAATTAATCACAAATCATAATATTTATTACGAGTTGAAACGTTGACAATAGAAAAAAATTATTAATAATCGTTAAACATTTAAAATGTTTTTTTTTTTTATTTTTACCAAACAAAATATTAAACATAAATCAAAAAATAAAACGGTATTTTTTTCTTCTTTATTAATATAATCTGGTTATTAACCGCAGTCAATATGTTAAACCACAATAATTTTATATTTGAAGGTTTAAAATAATTTCCATAATAATATTCAACACCGCACAAATATAAAATTAAAAAAATAAAAAGAAACCAAATTTATCTGTATTTTTTAGAAAATCAAAAAATAAAATATAAAAAAAATTTATCGATATTAAAAAAATCCATATACATATAATTATGTAATTTAAAAGAGTCAAAAAAATATTAATAATTTTTTCAATCAATTTATTTGCACCTTGGCTAATAAAAAAAAAATATTTTGATTTTTTTTTTTTTTATTAAAATTGAAGAATGTCGATATTGGCGCCAAGTACCCCGGCGGCATAAAACTATTCAGTATGAATATATTCAAGTTGGTGTCTAGATCAAGATTTATGTGTTAATCGACGTCTCGATAAAACCACCGAGGCAACATGCACACACATTTTGACAGATATCCATATGTAATATTTCGCATATTATTAACTCTATGCTTGCCTACGTATTATTTACTATTTTATACAACATAAAACCCCCCGGCAATATGTGTCTTTTTATTTTTTAACACACTAGATGTGAACACGTGAAAGGTGACACCAACAGAGGACACTTACCAGTTTAAACTAGATCAACAAATTAATAATGAACCATGTCAGATTATTGAATTATATTTAATTTTCAAAAATTATTTTCATACAAATAGTTATTTCAAAAAAGGGCTGGTAATAATTGCAAACAAATTTATTGGGAAATAATATAAATAAAATACATCAGAAATGTGTTGACGTATTTTAATTTATTAATAAACTTGGAATTCTCATTTTTATGTTCTAAAAATATATATGGCTTATCAAAATGCTAGAAGTCGTGACATTTATGACTGGCAAAGTATACAAAGCAAGGTATTTTCTGTTTATTAGTGACAATAATTGTTACTGGGACATGTCGATCTAAATATGTACTCGTGTTTATGTGCGTATGTACAAAATATTTATTGTGTATATTAGAATGCGCTGTGGCATAATATAATCTTGAATGTCTGATGGCATTCAAATACGTGGGTTTTTTTGTCGTCGAAAAAACCTACGCATATTTTTTATTTTTGATCTGAATATATTTTATTTTTATTAATCGCATTTATTTTATATTAATTAATTTGAACTATGAAATTTTAATTTTATCAGTTTTATATTCAAATTTATCGAATAATATATAAATTTATTTTTAGTTTGAATCATTATTTATGTAATCTATGTAAATAGTTGATCTTGTATATTTTTTTAAAAGTTTTTCAATCACTTTTAAGTCGTTTTACTTGCTGCTACTGTAAAATAAATACAGATAAATTTTCAGCTATTTATTTTATTTTTAAATTTCATTATTATGCATTAGTTTTTTTTTTTTTTTTTCTTGAATAAAATAAAATATGATACATGTGTCAATGACGATTGATAAAAATATTTTATAATCCAATAAAATAAATATATCTGTAATTTCATCTGCAATATTTATTATGCAACGCAATATTAATTCAAGATTAATATGAATTTTTGTTTTTCAAGTTACATTATGTTTGTAATGTACAATCTATTTGATATTTATATAGTTTTATTACCGAATCATTTGATTTCTAATCTAAAATACCTATCAATCGCTAATTAATTAACTGTACGTTTGCCTTTTAACTAATTGCAGTAGTGCGTGTACTCGTGTTGTACATTAACCTGTTGAGCTTTCACCAGCTAAACGCCCCTCACACACCCAATCTTTGATCATTTATTTAACTAAAGTGAGAAAATATCTAAAATTTTACAATTAATTAGGAATTAGTTTTTCCAAAAAGTCTTGAGTTTAAATTCTGCGAAATTAAATTGTTCAATTGAACACCTCGATTAGTACAGCCAACAGAATATGAAGAAGGGTATTTTCAGAAAAACTTTGCCCATTCATTCTGAGCTCAAAAATTATTTTTTTCTTAAACTAAAAAGCCTATATTAAAGCCCTTTAAAATTCACAAAGACGATATTTTTTGTTTTTTTCATTTTCCTAATTTTTGTTAATGTAATAAATTAAATTGTCGATATTTTTTTAGTCGAAAAAAACTTTATTCCCGTATCCTGAGCAGCAAAGTATTTAGCCATAACTTTTGTTGTAAATGAAAGAATATTATTCCAAGTGTTTCTAATTATAGATGATGATATTATGTGCTTGGTTTATTGGGACATATGATGTTTTATTCGAATAGTTAAATAGTTGTATCAATATTTCGTGAATAGCAAACTCTATTGCTCATCCTGAGCAGCCAAATTATTTCCGGAAATATAAAATATCTGCAGATATTTCTAAAAGAATTTCCCAGAATAATTTATAAAAATAACAAATGAAATATTATTGCAATAATCAATCAAATGAACCGAAAGAAAGCTTCATTCTTCTTTAAATAATAGAAAATCATTATTTATATTTCTTTATTCTTCATTTCTTTGTGATTTTTTTCTTTTTTTCTCCGCTGGTATTTTGCTAATCATTGCGTGCGTACAAGTTTCACTTTATAAAAGCACCAGTTTCACTGTATTCAACCAACGTAACCGGGTTCTTCAGTTATTGTATATGTATTTTGAAGCTGAAAATAAAAAAATGAACGAAAATTATATACGTCGTTATTTTCATACATCGACCAAGTGTATAAACACGCAGGTTGAGACGCCGGCAATAATAGCGTGGGTAAACCACATTGGTATCAATATTAAAACAGCTGAGAATTTTTTGGACAATACATTGATCAAGTTAGCCAAAAAAATCAATGTGAAAGTAACTTGCAAATGAGAGACAAATTTTTTTTTTATTATTTTAAAACATTTTAAATTGTTCATAAGACAAAATTTCATATTAATTAAGCTGAACGTTTCATGATAATGACATTTATTTATTTAGAATATTATTAGATGAAAAAAATTGATATATATTTATAAAAAAAATTAATTTTTTTTTATTAAATATAAAAGCATGTTTATGTTTGTTACACGAGCAGCTAATGACGAGTACTTATGTACACCAAGGCATCATCATTCTCGTTTCTTATAACCATAGGGATATATTTGTGCTCTGAGCAGGAAGCAATCTGTTTCAATATGGCCACTCACTCAGATATAAGTAGTTCAGTAACGAGAAGCACACACAGTTTATCAAACCATAATATTCTTATTTTAATTTATTTTTATTTTTTTCATTTCATCTTTATTATCTCTCACCCTTCTTGATCATTTAATATGTCGTTTTTGATGTTCGCCATTTAACGGTTCGATCCAAACATAAAATACTGTTGATTTTTCAATGATTTTTCAACGATAATAAATCATAATCATATGATTTTTATAATATTATTCTAATTTATAAATAAAATCATTTCAAATTATACACTTATTAATCAGTTTTTCTTTTTCTTTTTTTGTTTGGAAATTAGAAATTCGTTTCTGATTTACATGATTTTTTGTTAGACGTTTGAAGTAAATGTGTTTACATGATGAAAAATAGATACATAGGTTTATTAATTGGTATGTTCAGTGGTAAACTGTGTGCACATTTATTTTTCACTTTATAATAATTACCTGCTTCTACAATATCTACACTTTGTGTTTCTTGACAGCGACAGAAGCATTGCGCCCACGTAGGCGCCAACTTTTTCTTATTTTGTTGCTGGATTTGCCGGCGTGTTTATTCATCAAGAATTGAATTAATAAAAAAACTTGAATTGAAAATAAAATTTATATAAAATAATATATTAATATTAAGTAATAGCTCGAAAATATTTCAATATGTCAGTTGTTTAGAAAAAATTATATCAATAATTTATATAATAATCCATAAATATATTAATTATTTTTTCCTTTAAAACATTACATAATTTTTTAATTTTATTATTTATATTTATTATTTCAATTGACTACATGGAGAGATAAATTTTTATTTTTTCAATAACAAAATTTTATTTTACAGTAAAATTAATTTTAAATTTGTTTCTAAAATAATTATAAATTGAAAAATCATTTTATTCAATTAAATTATCATTTTTTTTTTCTCTCAATATTTATTTACAATTATTTTTTTTACTTTGTAATAGTCATTTGGTAATTTTAAATAACTGTTATTATTTATTAATTATCGTTATAAATTTAAAAATGATTTTTTTTTCTATCAACAACTTTAGTTTGGTAACACATGATATATTTTATGACTTGTGGATCAACAGGTATTTTTATCAACTTTTATCTTAATCCAGAGAAAAATAAAAAAAAAAATATATCTATATTACGTATTTAAAAAATAAATGAAAAAAATATCAATATATATATATTTTTATTATTATCAAAGGATCGAAGCCTCAATAACTTTGATACCTGTATCGAAGCGGCTTGTAACCAAGATAATTCCTTATCCATAGTCGCGCCCGGGGACTGGATTTTCCTTCACTCAAGACACAAACAAATATACAAATGCAACGCAAAAATGATCACACCAACGCAAGTTTATTTATAAATCGATCGATAATTTATTTATCAGTATATATACGCACTAATGTCTGGTATAAAATGCGCGGGTATACTGCTAAATCAATTTTTTTTCCTATGAAAATATACGTTTATATTTCTACTGCCATATTAAACTTCAGACTGATTTAAAGATTTTTTAAAAAATCATATATTGATCATGGTTCGCCTACAACATACAAGTATAAAATTCATAAATCAAAATTTAAAAAATAACATGATAAAAATTCAACAGCTTGATATTAAAAATTATTTATAAAATTATCAAATAATTTTTTTAATAAAAATATAAAAAATAACGAGATATAAGCAATTTGTCTTTATTTTTTTGCTATTGAATTATTCAAGATATACCCTGAGGTGGGAAGTTTTGGAATGTTGTCCCCAGAGTCACTTGACTTTTTGTTTTATTTTTTTATATTTGTGCTTGCAAACATATATATTTAAATAAACGACACAAACTCGATACAACCCACTCAAAAAGACCTGTCATACAGTCCATTCTCGGGGTCAAATCAATCAGTAATTTAAAAAAATAATAATAATAAACAACAGGGCTTATTACCAAAAGAATTTAAATCTAAATTTAATATTTTATCTTGTAAAAAAATAATAGAAGAATACTATTAATTAATAAATTTAATTGTTATTTGTTGCAGAGATAATTTATACAGATTGACACTGACAACATTGACACCATTGGAGCATGCAGTATGGCCAGCACCAGCAGATAAAATAACTACATGTCAGGACAAAGGCCAAACAGCTCAAAATTGTCATAATTATATTAAAGTTCTTCTCACAAATGGAAAAAGTTTATTCACTTGTGGAACAAATGCCTTTAGTCCACTGTGCACCTGGCGAGAGGTAATGAATATTCAAAATATACTCGAGCTCATCATGTGTCTTCATGGCTAAATAAATTAATTTTAAATTATATAAAAATAAAAAAACAAATTGACATGTCATGCATATTAATAATCTAATAATACAGTATGTTAAATTAAAGAAAAAAATAATAATTTTTTATTATTACACGCGTTGATTTGATTATACCATTGCCAATTTATATATTTTAATTGTCAAATTTTTATTCGCTTGAGAAATAAGATACAACAAATTTAAATTTAAATTAATATTTTTATTATTTTTGCACTCATCATCAGTTGACTTATTTGATTATAACACATCAAGTTAACGTGTGAATAAAATAAAAAGGAAATATAATATTAAACTGAGATAATTTGATGTTGTTGTCGAGTCAAAGAATAAGATGTATAAATTGATTTTTTTTTTGTTTGCAGATTGAAAATATTAATAATGTAACGAGTCGTGTGTCTGGAGTAGCAATGTCACCCCATTCACCAGCTTCCAATGTCACTGCTCTTCTTGCAAGATCAAATGGTGGACTTTTTTCTGGTACACCAACTGATTTTTCTAGTGCTGATGGTGCTATTTATCGTACACTTGCTTCACCAAATTTGCGAACTCAACAGTATGATTCTCGGTAAAAAACCATTTTTATTATTTTATTTAACAGAAAAAAAATATGTAGTCAGCTTTACATAAATCAAAGAGACAAAAATTATATTAATAAATCTTTTTTTTTTTTATTATTTTAATTTTATTATTTATTATTTCAACTAGATAAATGATGTAAAAAAAATTTTAATATTATTTTAAAAAATTTTATTATCAATTATTTGTGAATTGTTATTTTATTATTTTATTATTATTTTTTTTTTTCCTCTTCTAAATGATAGTCATTTAAATGTATTTGTTAATAATAAAATTTGAATAATTCTCCTTCAAGGATAAAGAGAAAATAAATTTGAAACTGCATCGTGGTTTTTATGACAATTTGTTTGACATGCGTTGTAAATAAAAATAAAAGTTTGAAAAAAAAAATAAAAACATTTAATTTTTTTGTTCAATAAAATATAATGCTAAATAATTTTATGATTTTAGATGGCTGAATGACCCACAATTTGTTGGAAGTTTTGAGACTAAAGATCACGTTTATTTTTTGTTTCGTGAAATTGCTGTGGAGTATATCAACTGTGGCAAGGTATAAAATGAAAAACAATGAGCATATTAATGTCTCTCAATTATTCAGCTATTAAATACCATAAAATATATCTCTTAATCATAAAAAAGAATAATAATTTAATAATTTCTCAATACATTAACGTTTTAAATTGTCTCTTAAAAAAGTTTATTCGCGTCATCAAAGTTGATTCAGTACTTGTCTATATAAATTATAAAATAAACATCAATTTTATCTATAAAATTGCATTAAAATTATAGAAAAAATAATAAATATTTTCTATTCTCTTTTTTTATCAAAATGACAATAAAATTTTTTCCTTTTTCATTTGAAAATAATAAATTTATTTATTGCAGAAAATATATTCAAGAATTGCAAGAGTTTGTAAAAAAGATCCAGGTGGTAAGCCAATGCTGAAAGATGTATGGATGTCATTTAGCAAAGCTCGATTGAATTGTTCACAACCTGGTGAATTTCCATTTTATTATGATGAGATACAGGGTGCTGCTTACAGTCCTGATGAAGGAATTGTTTACGCAACCTTCACAACTCCAAGGTAAATTTGTCAATAAAATAAAATCACATCCTATTAAAAAACTACATTGATAAATTATCACAAAGAAATTCTAATTGGATATGAAATTGATTATTTTTCTGTCCTTGCAATGAACATTTTAAAAGGAGTCAAATGATGGGTAAAATTAAATTAAAAAAAAACAAAATGATATCTCATTATATCGGTTATTCAAAAAAACATTAATTCAACTGATAAAATAAATTTATAAATACATTGCAATGACACTGCAATTATATTATATATTTAAAAGAAAAAAAAAAATAGAATTTAATTAAAATAATTTGTACACAAGTGTTGGTTATTTTATTTTGTATTTTTTATTCAAATAGCAACGCAATTGCTGGTTCAGCAATTTGTGCATTCAATATGACATCAATTGAGTCATCATTCAATGGTCCATTCAAACATCAAGAACATTCTGGTGCAGCATGGGAAAAAAAACGTGTACCAAATCAATACAGGCAACACTGTGATGTACCAGTTGAACAACATCAAGTAATGGATAATAAAGAATATCAACTTATGGATGAGGCTGTACAAGGTACTAAAATTGGTCCATTATATTCAACGACTATGGAAAGATTTACACATATTGCTATTGATAAAACATCAACTAAATTTTATCAAAGTATAACTATTTTATATGTTGCAACTGCCGAGGGTTTAATTAAAAAATTATCTCTATTTTCAAAAACACAAACTACATGTGTTGTTGAAGTATGGGGACCACTACCATCACCAGCTATGATATTACAATTTTTAAAAGATTCACAGAGTTTATATGTTGGCATGGAAAATGGTCTACTCAGGTAAATAATCTACTACATCAATTAATATTTGTCATTTCATTTATTATTTTATAAATAATACAATAAATTTATAAATATAATTTTTTTAGAATACCAGCAGCTCAATGTCATCGTCATAGAAATCGTCAAGCTTGTTTAAATGCCCAAGAGCCCTATTGTGGTTGGAATGAACACATGATGAAGTGTGACATGGCACCAAATCAAAATCATCAAGTCAGTCATTGGCAACAAGAAATTAAAAGTTGTCCAGTATTAACTGATCCAGTTGATGGTGGTTGGAGTGCATGGAGCACTTGGGCACCTTGTCAGCATGGAACTGGAGAAATTGCAAATAGTTATGGACGTTCACACTCGCGACAAAATTCTGACAATACTGAGGTAATTTAATCGCTGAATTTTTATAAATTTTTCATTATAAACTAATTTGTTTTTTTTTTTTTTTTTTTTAATTTTCTTTAAAGGATTTCGATACTTGTCAGTGTCAAACACGTATATGTAATAATCCACCACCAGAAAATGGTGGATCAACATGTACTGGACCAAAAATAAAAGTATCAAATTGCACAATACATGGCGATTGGTCACAATGGTCATCATGGTCTGGTTGTTCACAAACATGCGGTTTTGCAATGAAAACACGTAGTCGTACATGTACTAATCCAGCACCAGCATATGGTGGTCGAGTTTGTGTTGGTCATGATCATGATGAAATAATATGCATTGGTTTACCACCATGTCCATTGACAAAACAATTATCAGCATCATCAACCACAACGACCACAACAACAACTACATCAATACAAACAAGTGGTCGTTGGTCATCTTGGGGTCCTTGGAATTCATGTTCACGTCCTTGTAATGGTGGTATACGTTTACGAGAAAGAACTTGTGATAAGTCATCATCATACAGTAATGACAATGATTGTCCGGGTTGTAATTTTCAAATTGAACATTGTAATACACAGCCATGCTCAGAGTCACGTAAATTTTCAACATGGACACCTTGGTTTATCACAACAAATTCATTAAATACATCACAAAATAATTTCGGTTATATTGAAAAAAGATATAGATACAGTTGTAAGGAACAAACTGAAGATTCACCAAATATTAAAATTGATTTAGTTAAAGAAGAAGAACGTTTTTGTCGTAACGATGGCTCATGTACACGTGGTAATGTTAATAAAAAAATTGACAATGATGTGGCGAATTCAGATAGTGGATGCAATATTCAAGCTTGTAAAAATGCATTGAAAAAAAATGATAATTCATGGTCATGTTGGAGTGATTGGTCATTATGTGATGAAACAGGACAACAATATAGAACAAGAAATTGTTTACAAGCACAAGGTTTTGGTTGTCATGGTGTTAATAAAGAAGTAAGAGATTGTTTATCAAAATGTATTGATGACGAAATAATGTCAAATGCATTACCAAGAAGAGGTGAAATTGTTGGTGCCTCGATGGGTACTGTTGTTGCTGGTTGTTTAGTTGGTTTTTTAATGGGTTTAGCAGTGTGTTCACTTGCTGCATTTTTATATATGAAAAGAAAGAAACCAACTGTACCTGGTAGTCCACATTATATAAGTAAACAAAATCCCTACGTTGCTGTACCATTAAAAGAGGTAATTATTCTATAATTATTTTATTATAATACTAGATAGTCGTACCTGGCTTCGCCAGTATGTTAATGTTTTTTTTTTTTTTTTTACGAAATCCAAATAATTAAAAATCCAAATGATTCGAAATAGAAATATTTCGAAATGCAATTTGTTCGAAATGCAAATAATTCGAAACCCAATTAGTTAGAAATGCAAATAGTTCAAAATACAAATAATTTAATCGAATGAAATTTATTCTAGTTTTGTTTTCAGGTAAATACAAAACGACAACCAAGTTTTTCTGGTTCAAGTCATGGTAATGGAACACTTAGAACAAAAATAAATCCAAATGTCAATGGTTTGGGAAGTCCAAAACTTTATCCAAAAGCTCTTGATTATGAATCAGCAACATTAAAAAGAAATAGCCATGGCCAACAACATATTCGAGCGGATTTAGATCAAGAAAAGTATTACTAAAACCACATAACAAAGATTTTATTGACTGATACTTAATTAAACAAAATTTTATACAAGTACTGTGCTCAACTGACATTGACCAGGAAAATAAAACTGACGTTTTAATGACAATTTAATATAATATAATAGTTTTTTTTTTTAAGTTTATAATTGACGTCAGATTGTTGCTCAAATGTAGATTGAGTTGCAGTAAATATATTGTTAATTTTTGGGATTTATTTACATTTGTATTATGCCACTAACCCTCCGACCAATTTCAATATAAAATAATAATTTTTTTATCAATACAAAAAAAGTCTTCACTACCGGTCAAAGTCAAACTTCATTTGAATGATAAAATTATAAATTTTTATTTCAATATTTTTAATTTATTAATATTTTGGTCGGACGGTTTTTAATATATAATTGTAAATATGTCGCTGTTTATTTTTATTTTTTAAACTAATATTATAAATTATATATAAAATTTTATTTTTGTTTATGTAAATAATTGATAGAAAGACGGGGAGAAAGAAAAGGAAACTTTTTCGGGCATTTAAAAGTTTCCATTTGTATAAAGTCATTTTGAGGAAAAAAAAAAAAATAAATATCATTTGTATTTAACAAGAGATATGGTTTTTTTTCTTTTCATTTATCATCAAAATAACCGAGCCAAACAAATATTGTAAATATTTATATACACATATCTAACAATTCATGAATATTATTTTATTTTTTAAATAAATTTATGTATTTTTATGTGGAGATTATTTTATATTTTACATTAAATCGCCGCAGTGCCATGATGCATATATATGTACATAAATTATTTTTACAAAAAATAAATAAATATGGTTCATTTATTACAAAAAAACCATATTTATTTTTTATATATTTTAATAATTATTATTGTTGTTATTGCTCATACTGAGATCAATTTTTTTAATCAAACATTGTAAGATAAAAATTATTTGAGACCATGGAAATTATATTTTCTAGATAGTTTAAATAAATATTTGTGAATTTATGTAAACTTTAAGCTTTAAGCTTTATAAATTATGCTATGAGTAATATTTTTACATTGTATTTATAAACTGACCTCTTAGAAAAATGCATTTTTATACAAATAAAAAAAACAGATATGAATACAAATAAAAATGAAATAATTTTACGACTGTTTAATTTTAATAATCTTGTTTATTAGGCAGAAAGAAATTATTTTTTCATTGGACGGAAGGAAATAAAGATAATGGAAAATATATATTTAGAGTTTACCACCAATTTTTTCAATCTGTTCAATAGCAAAGTCCATTGTTGAATGGCTTGGAGGTGGTTGACAACAAACAACCATACGGAAAAAATTACCAAAACCTTTGTGTTTCATTGGAGTGTAACCAATCATCAGTCGTCCATCAAGTACTAATAATTCTTTTATTTTTGATGTACTATCATACAATTTCTTCCACCAGTCATCATTTTCATCTTGGCCTCTCATGCTAGGTGGTATATACCTTCAAAAAAAAAATTAAAACAATTCATTTATCATGCAAAATATTGTGTTATTAATTTTTCTTTTGTTTTAGCTCACCAAAAGCATATTGTGTTTCCATCAAATTCCGAAAATACAAGCCTAAATCCTTCACGGGATTTAATTTTTTCGAAAAAATACTCAGCTGATTCCATTGCAGTGTCAACTAATTTACCAAGCTCTTTAGTACCTCGTGCTCTCCACATTAACCATAATTTAACTGCATCGACCTAATTGTTTAATAAATTAATACCATTTTCAAGTAAATTTAAAATTAAATTCGATTGAGATTTTACTTTTCTACCACATTGGACACTTTTATCACCAGTGTCCCAAGATACATCATAAAATTTATCTTGTTGAAATAAATATGTTGCACCAGCACAATTTGCTTCATGAAGTAAATTTTTACCTCTAACTAAAAATAAAGAACATTGAAATGGTGCACCAAGCATTTTGTGTGGATTCCAAGCAATTGAATTTGATCTATAATCCAAAAGTATTTAATTAAACTAATTGTTTCTTCAAAATAAAAAATTATTCCAACTTACTTTTCAATTCCCTGTAGTCTTTTACGATATTTTTCTGACAACAGTAAAGTTCCTCCCAAACAAGCCTACGAACAAAAAATAAATTAATATAATTTTTATTACAGAATTATCATAAATTGATTTATTTATACAAACATCAACGTGAAACCAGAGATTATTATTTTTACAAATGGTGGCAATGTCATCGAGTGGATCGATTGAAGCAAGTATTGTTGTTCCTGCTGTTGCATTAACAAAATATGGTACGTAGCCTTTAGCTTTTGATTCATCAATGGCACGTATTAAATCTTGAGGTTTCATTCTTCCAAATGAATCTGTTTTAACCTTTATAAAAATAATAAATAATAAATATAAAACTAATTAATTATATTAATAAATTCTTACATTAAAAACACTTTCAGTTCCTAGACCAAGCCAGTGTGCACCTTTCATCATTGAATAATGACTGCAATCACTTGTAAACACAGCAAGTGGTGGTAAACTACTGAGTCCCTTGGTTTTAACATCTGGAAATTTTTTATATCTACCTAAAATCATACCATACATATTTGCAATGCTGCCTCCTGGACAAAGCACTCCATCACCATCAGGAAATAATGGATAGTTTGCCAATGAGAGAGCCTTATTTAGCACCTCTCTTTCAATCAGCATAAAAACTGGAGCAACTTCATAAGTATACCTAAATTATTTTACATTTAATTATTATTAAAGTTAAAATTTTATTTGCATTCATTATCTTACTGGCTTGTATTCAAACTCTCTGTCATCCATGCTCCAGCCAAGCCATAGTTATCAACACCACCATAAAGTTGATTATGAAAATGTGGATTTGATGTTTTAACTGAATAACGCGCTATTTGACGAATCATTTTTTTTATTTCTTCTGGTGTTGCTCCATCTTCTGTGATTGTGATGGCTATTTTTTCCTATGACAGAAAAATATATATTTTATTTTTAAATAGGACACAAATAGGTATCAAATTTAGTATGAAAATTTTTAAATTTACTAGCATTTAATAGAACAGGTTTAATCATTTCTTTGAACGAAATTAGAAAGTAGATTTTTTTCCTTGTTGTGAGATTATTTGAAAGTTTAAAATTGAAAAAATCAATATTTATTTGGCAATTTTAATGCCTAAAATATAGCTTTAAAATTTTAAAACTATTTTCATATTTTAATTTTATTATTATTGTTTTTTCCTTCTTTTGATAATGGAAAATTACGACGCATAGAAAATAGTTGATAACGCCTATCGCTATTTTTTTTTACTGCATTGCATAATTTATTTTAAAATAAAAAAAAATTTTATATTCAATTTAATTTATAAATTATAGAAGAAAAAATATTTTAAATTTTTAACAAAGTTTACCAGTTTGTTTTAAAAATAATAAAAAGTCACCTGTAGTTGCTTGGGATGAATGAACTCAATAACTTGATTTTTTCCAGACGTATCAAAAACATGTTCTTCATTTAATATTTGATACACTTCATCTAGGATTTTAAATGCATTGGAATCACTTGATTTAGCCATGGTACATAACGCACGTACTGACCAGCACTGACTAATTTTTTCTTGTCGAAGTACATAAAACAGTTGTAAATAATCCCCACCAAAACAAATTATTTACTTTTATTTTTTTTTATTTTCTTCAAGGCATCATTCAACACACAGCGTATAATGATAGCCTCTGTATTGGATATACACAGCTAAAGTCAATGAACTGGCTGTATATTAATTTACATTTTCACAAACCCAACTGAATAATAAAACGTAAAAATTTTTATAAAAACTATCAAAAAAGCCACTGACATAATAACATCAACAAATATAAAATTATAATTTCATGAATGAATAATAAAAATATGATAAATATTTTATTTTAAAATTTTAATGTTCAAAAATATTTGATTTAAAATACAAATAAATTACAAATAAAATAGTTGAAAAATCCAAAATAACATAATTAAATATTACCAAATATTTATAAACAATATTTTGATATAATTTTTTTTGTTCTACTTGATTAATGATTATAAAGTCGAATGAATATTTATGAGAATAATTATAAGACTGTTGATTTATCAAGTGGAAATTATTTGATACAATTATAACACCCTCAAGTAAACAAGGCTATTATCATTTTTATTTAGTAATTTTCCTGACAATTAAATAAACCATTTTGATCGATTAACATTTTTATATTTATTTAATTTACTTTGCTCTGGATTAATTCATTTAATTATTAGCTAGCCAAGACAATTAATTTTACCAACAAATTGATCAATACATCACTAGTTGGAATTTATTTCTACAACTCAAATGAGTAAATAATTTTTTAATAAATTTATAATTTATATAATTGATTAATTAAATTTTTTTTCTCGGTCTTAGGCCTTTCATTGATGCCCATTGTCCATGGCAAAGTTCAGCATATGATAGTTCAGCAACAAGTTTACCACCAAGCATACCAGGACCCCAACAAATAGCACCACCACCAGATTCCCAATAATTATAACGATTTTCATCATCATTATTTGTTACATTTAAATGTGAAAAATACATTTTTCTCAGCCACATTGAGAGATAAGATGCATTGCAATTACAATCCCATGGATTTCTTGCAAGACGCAATTGTTGAATTGAATTTAAATTATCAAATAAATGACTTGGTAAATATGAAAGGTGATTGCCCTCAAGTTGTCTGTAAGTATTAATTTTATATCTAATCATTCAATGTTAATTATGAGGTCGCTGGTTTTTTATTTCTACGCTTATATCTATTGTAATTAATTTATAATAAATTATTAATTATTGTCTCTTCTTTTTCAATTTATTATATTAATTTTATTAATAATATTTCATAAAATAATTTACTTACAGTTTTTGTAAATTCAGTGTATCTTGGAGTAAATCCGACTCAAGATATCGAATTTTATTTGAATGAAGAAAAAGTAGTGTTAAATTTTTGAGACCTTGAAAATCACCATTTGATATATTTTCAATTTTATTTGCATATAACACTAAATTTTGTAATGATGGAGTTGATAAAAACATTTTTTTTGTTATTGATTTTATTTGATTTTTACCAAGGCGTAATTCTTTTAGTGATGTCAGACCTTTCAGTGCATCTTTATCAATCTGTTGATGTTTTTTATTCATGTAATTTATTTTTATTATTTAAAACATTTTTAAATGTTTAAATATTTTTAATTCATTTATCATACTTACGCGTGATATCATGTTACTTGATAAATCAAGATTTTTTAAACATCTCAAATGTAAAAATAAATTTGATGATAATGATGTCAAGTGATTATCCCTGAGATTTAATTCAATTAAATTAATTTGTTTATCAAATGTACCAATTTGAATATTACGTATACGATTTTCATCAAGTCTTAGTGTTTTTAAATTAATTAAATCTTTTAAAACATATGAATTTAATGATGTTATACGATTTTTTGATAAAAATAACTCTTCTAAATTTTGTAAACCATTAAATATTGTTTTTGGTAATGTCGATATTCGATTCGACGATATTTCGAGAAGTACTAAAATGGTATTCGTAATAAAAAGTTCATCTGGTAGAGCAATTAATTTGTTAAATGATAAATCTCTGGAAAATTAAAAATATTAATATTAATATTTGTTTTGTTTTTACTTTGTCCATTAGGTTCTTACAAAATTTGAAGATGACGCATTCGAAGAAATTGACTTTGATGTAAATCTCTGAGTAAATTTTTACTGATACGAAGGTTTGTTAAACTGTCCGAAGAATAAAAAATATTTAAAGGCAAATGTTCAATCATGTTGTTGCTCAAATCTCTGAAATGAATATTAATTTATTTAACGATACAAATAATAATTATTCTACTTACAAATCACGTAGCTCTGTCAAATCTCGGAAGGTATCACGATGAAGAGCTGTCAAGTGATTATTTCCAAGATCTCTATTCGAAAAAAACAAAAAACTGGTAAGAAAATAAAAGAAAAATAATGTAAAACTAAATTAAAAATAACTCACTCGTGTTATATTTACATTTTTATCGAATCTTGTGGTATAAGTTGAGCAGGTGGAACATCATCTAGCTCACCATTCCAACAAGATATTGACTTTGTTTCTGGCTGGCATTTGCATGGTCCCTCGACACAAACCTCCCAATCACCTGGTCAATCTCTAATTTGCCAAACTATAATTTTAAAAAACTACACATCACAATCACACAAAAGAATAATCCAAAACAAAATTATACAATTAAACAAACCTGGTTGTTCCATTGCTCGGAAACGTCTTTCCAATCTTGAAATTCTACTCTCAACATCTTCAATTTTATCATCAACCATTGAGCTTGATTGTTCATCAATATCAAAACAATTTTTTAATAACTCAGAACATATTGAAGCACCATCAACAGTTATTAAGAACACAAAAAATAATAAAACTATTTTGTTAAACATTTCGAGGCTTCTGTAAGAGCCACTCATCATCGCTTGACTAAAAAATAAAACTGCAATCACTACTGCACAAAAGAAAATATATATTAAAAAAAAAAAACCCAAGACTCATCCCCATCCATTAATTTATTCAGTACACACAAATTAAGTCAATTCATTGTTCAATTAATAAATCTAAAATGGACAACTGGTAAGAGTTAATTATTTAAAAAAATAAAATTCATTAAACTATTTAGCTTTTATCATGTTTTTATTGATTAAAATTATCAAGGCAAAAAAATAAGTGAATATTTATGCATTTTAATGATTTAATATGTTTTCTTATCTACATTATAAACATTGCGATTTAATATTTGTGGCTTCGGAGGGTTTGATGTTGTGACAAAAAAAAGAACTTATGATAGTCTGGTACCAGTTGATCCAGCACATTCACCTTTGTTTTTGACGACGAGTTCTATAATTATAAAAAAAAAACAAAAATTAATTTATGATTTAACAAATTATCAATAATTTTATAATTTAGTAAATTATATTTATTATATCTTCAAGATATCGGTAAACAAAAGTCTGACAATGCCTGTCGACGCTCGGTAAAATAATTAAGTTTCAAATAATTGTCCAATACTTGAACCTAATCTAATTGCCTCAACTAAATTTAAATTTATATAAATATTATGAAAAACTTACTTGTTCCCATTTCACAATTGACGACATCCATAGCACACTGTGTACCGAAACTTCTTGGTTTGAAACTTGGATTTGATGGATCATGAGCACAGACTGGATCATAAGCGGTACCACAATCTTTGGCGCATTCTTTTTTAGTTTTCTTTTGATCTTTAGCTGCTTTAATTGCGTCTTTAACATCCTTTGATGCTACTGCTGGCTCTTTTACATCTTTTGCCTTGTCCATATCTGATGGTACAGCTGATGCATCATTGCAAAGTGCAAAAATACAAACTGTCACGAGTGCTAAATACAAAAAAAATGTACATCTATCAATTAAAGCTCAATGGAAAATTAAATATAATATTTTTATGTATTTTTTAAATAAAACTTACCGAGTGCAAAGAATGCCTTCATGTTGATAATATTAATTAAAACTTTATCAAGTTTAAAATGTATTAATGATTATTGTATTCTTTTCACAATGATACTGTGATGAAGACTGGATAAGGCAATGATGAAACATCAGCATTTATATGCAACTTTTTCAAGTGTTTTTTTGATCTAAAATTCTCCCACTATCCAACTAAACCTGTGGATTATTGTACATGTTGTTTGATTATCGCATTAGCATCGGTTGACCGGTAAATACCAGTCACAAAATACCCTCGTTATTTATCATTGTAACAATTTGATGTCATTGAATTGTCTCACGACACTGTTACTCACTTGTCTGACCTGATATCATCAGTTTGTCAATTTATCAACTCTATTAAGTAAAATTACTAGGTATTAAGTCATATCTACGTTGTAAAAAAAAAAACATTTCTTTTTATGATTAAATTTTAATGTTTTTTTAAAGATTTTATTTGGCTATTTTTCTCTCTGGCGAAAAACAATTTTACTTTAATATAATTTAAAGTTTTTTTTTTCGTTGGACAATGTTGGTTTAATTGATTTTAGCAATTTATTTTTAAGCAGTTGTTTTTAAAATGAAATAAATACTTGTAAACAAATTTATGAAATAAATTCACGAGAATATTTTGATTAGATGCTCACCAATTGACGATAATTGGTCATCAAGTGGTCATTAGCCAACAATAACAATCCACCTACGTGAAAATTAATTTGTTTTTTATTCTTTTATTATTGTAATTATTTTATTTATCGACAATTTGTTATTCTAATTTTTATTTTTTTGTTTTTAGCTCGTGCTCAACACAATAGGGCAATTATCGTGTTTTGCATTTTATGGACGTTGACCTTAATTTTTCAATAAACGGAAGCAAGGGGTATACAGACTTCCTGTTCTATTTGATCTTAATTCCAAACGAATCATCTCATATGAGACACGACAATCTTCTGGTAAGTTATTTCAAAATATCAATCGATTTACCAATTTATTTTACATTTAAAACTCAATTTTCGAAATATTTCATCTCTTAAATTAAAATAAAATATAAGTCATGTTTTAATTATAAAATAATTTATTATTTATTTAAAAGAAAAATTTATTATTACATTTTTAAAAAAAATAATAAATAAATAAATAATTAATTAAGTCACTTTAGCATTTGTAAATGTTTTTTTTTTTTTTTTTTTTTTTTTTTTTTTTTTTTTTTTTTTTTTTTTTTTTTTTTTTTTTTTTTTTTTTTTTTTTTTTTTTTTTTTTTCATAAAACTTATGAAGCAAATAAATTAAATTTTGAATTTTTAAATATTTCTACTATTTAAATTATCTAATTATTTTTTTATAAATTTATACTAAGTTTTTGTTTTTGTTGTATTTTTTTTAATAGGTTCATCTATTTTCGCTTTTTTTTCTTCTTCTTCATCATCATCATCATCATCATCATCGTCATCGTCATCACCACCATCATCTTCATCTTCTTCTTCAGCAGCGTAGCTATTGAAAAGTTTAAAATAATCATCCCAAGTATCACCGGTTCCAATGAGTCTTCTTAAACGACAACTAAAACTTGTGCAATTATCAATATCTTCAACTGTTCCATTTTTTGTTTCATATTTTTCAATTGATTCCAATACATTGGCTGTCAAAACATTCAACTTTTGTGTTCTCAAATCTTCTAAAATTGAAAGAAAAATATTTTTAAAATCTATTTGTAAGTTTATAGTTTAAAAAACCAGTTTATTCGGGTTTTTAAAAAACATTGAATAATTTGTAATTGAATGATAAAACTTACCACTTCTTTTATCATCATCTTCGTCATCATCATCTTTTCCTTCTTTCTTTGCTTTTAATTTTGGTATAAATAATAAAAGACACATAACAGCAATGAATTTAACAATCATTTTAAATATAACTAATTTTAATATTATTTTAGCAACTGTAAAGGCATTTAATTTAATTGCCAATGGCCAGGCTAAACCAATATTGGACAGTGATGGTAATTCAATCAGATTTGGGAACTGATAGCCATTCCACATTGATTCTTCGTGACCTGAAATTGAATTAATCAAACATTTTAAAACCCATGTGAGTCATTGTTATGTTTTTTTCATAATTATAAAAAATACATTTAAAAAAATGATGATAAATTTAACTAATTTCAGTTGAATTTTCAAATAAAAAAAATAATTTATTAAATACGCTACCTCGCGTCTCACCTTGATGTTCAGCTGGTGTTCCATATGACTGTTTTGGTGGACCATGTGCAGCAATAACTGGATTTCCATGATTTTTACTTGGTTTTTCATAAGTAGGCTGTGGATATTCATAATAAACTTGTGATGGTGCATAACTTGGACTTGGTTTAGCATAATTATATTGTGTTATTTCATAATCATTATTATTTTCCAATGTACCATATTGATTTTGTTCGTTAAAATTTACTGCATCATGTATTGGTAATGAAAATGATTCACTTGGTGTTGTTTCAACAGTATTTGTTGTTGGTGTAACATATGTTTTTGGTTCTTTTGATATTATAATATTCAATGCTGTTGGACTATAAACTGGTGTTTCATATTTTCTTCTTGATAATTTTTTATTATTTACATTGTATGGAACATCAGGTTGGTAATTTTTTAAATGCGAATGATTTAATGCATCCAAATAACTATCTTTTGATGATGTTTTTATTACACTTTTCCAGGCATCTGATGGATTTGCTGATAATTTAGTTTCGAAGTTTGCTCTACTTTCTGGATATACTGGATGAGCTTTTGTTTGATCATTTGTGGCTTCTGGCATTTCTATTATATGAGAAATTTCATCGTTTCTTGCTTCCATTTTAAGATCAACTGATTTAATAGAATCTGCGGGTTCTTTGTGATTTGATGAATGGTTTGCTGGGATATCCATTGAATTGACTATTCCAACAAGAATTAACAGAGTCAACATTTGAAGTCTTGTTGACCCTCGCAATTTATATTCACCAAAATATCCAATCATTTTTTTTGTTTTCTTTTTATTTCACAGTTAATTTTTTACCTGCAATTATTAAATTATTTTTAATAGATATATTTATCAGTTATAGAATAATAATAGTTAAATGTGAAATCAGTTGGTTTGAATGTTATTGTGTACAAACACTTTGTTGAGATACGCGTTGAGACTTTAAACTCATCAAAAGGTTTTCCGGAATGAATACAAAATGAGGGTGTTTTGCGTTGTGAATAATAATTCTAAAATAACCGTTTTTTGCCCTTTTAATAATTTTTTTTATCATTCAAACATTTTAAATACAAATAATTTTTTTATTTTATTTTTTTGTCATACTCAAACAATGATAGTAAAAGTTGAATTAAATCACAAATATATTGACTTTTTTAATTGACAAAAAATTAATTAAATAGCTTATCAATTATTTATATCAAAAATAAAATTAAAATAAATAAGAAAATGATTTTATTTTTGTTAAAATATTATTATTTTTCACCACAATAAATTTTTTTTTTACAGTAAATAATCCAAAGATTTTTTCATGCACAAACACTGTAATTTAAAAATACCAAATTATAATTAACAATCATTACCACTATTTTTTAATTGTGAAAAATTCACTCAATTAATTTCTGTTATATCACAACTCTTCGATAAGTAAATGGGAAATAAAAAAAATTCTGTGGTATGGTCAGCTTTATATGCTTAGATACAAGGTGGGGCGTACCTCATATATTTTTTTATTTTTTTATATAAATATATTATTTTTTTTTACTGGGTTACTGTTTCACTGGCTTGTCACTATCACCACCATAGCCAAATACAACGAATAGACCAGGGGATCAATTACCATTGAATCCATTAACTTAGACATTTTTTTGGAAAATTTAAAATACCGGATTAAATCTATCCTCTTCTTCATCTACGACAACTTTCTATCTTTTTTTCTATCATATAATTTTTTTTTTTTTTTATTCAAATAGAAATATCGTTGACCCAAAAATTGGAATTTAGGGATTTATTTCATCATTATTATTTAGATTCAAAATTCTTATTTTATTATAAACAAAATTCCCGTTTAAAATTTAAGTATACCAATTTTTTATTTTTTATTTTCATTTTATTATATTGTATTTTTATTTGATTCATTTATTATTTTTATTAACATAAAAACATTTTTTTTTAAATAATTTAATTAAATATTATTTAATATATTCATATAAAATTATATTACAGCAATTTGAAAATATAAAAAGAATTTTTAATACGAAAGTGTCGATGGCAAATCAAAAACTTTTAAGGCGCAGTAACTTATTATTATGCATTACCATTACTTGAAAATATAACGGTCACAAACCATTTGAGTCCCCACAGTGAACCAGTGACATACTTGAATTTTTTATCAATAATACAATGCACAATTTTTAAGATAAATTAAAAAGTAAAACAAATGATAATTATTATAGAAATTGGCGATGCAAAAGTCTGGAAAAAAAATTCGCAATTCAAATAAAATAAAAGGTTTCGAAACTTGTTTTATTTTTTTTATTGTCATAATCATCATTATTTTTGTAATCACAATTAAACTTTTTGATTATTTAAAAATGAAATGAGTGATGAAGTTTGTATTGTTTGTCCTAAAGCGTTTTATTGACGTCAATTATTCTATTATAAAAACAAAAAATGAAGCTTCGCTTCGATTTATTCCATTTGTTTTCGCGAAAATATTTCATTTGTTTTTGTTTAATTTATTAATTTATTTATGTTGTTTATCCAATGCTAATAAACATTTCATTCGTCATAATCATGTAAAAGCACAAGTTCAGGTAATAAATGAGAGCGTTAAAGATATTTTTTTAAATTAAATAAATAATTACTGGAAATAAACAGAAACGAAATACAACAAAACGCGCACTTTCATTGTTCTCGTTATTTTAAAAATTCATAATCAATAAAGAACGCATGTTGCCTGGGCAACAGGCAATTTATTTATATCAGTGATTTTTCGGATAAATTATTTGGCTGTATTTTTTATGCAATGTTTAACAATGAAACAGAGTAAATATAATATTTTTGTAATTATAAAAAGTATAAATAATCATATAAATATTCAATGTTTTTTTCACAGATGGATTAAATTTGCGGACATCAAGTCATTTGGTTTATTGGGAAAAAATATATTCGCTGTGGCTTCAGGGATTCATGTGATATTTATAAATTTAGACACGAAAGATGAAAAAGTTGAAAAATTTATCAGTGAAGAGAGAGGCGAAGGAGCTTGCTGTTTTGCTGGACATCCGGTTTGTATTAGAAATACGAGAATTAATTTTTTTTACTCTTAAAATATATCAGTTTTTTTAATCTAAGTCTATCTGCTTGTATAAAAAAAAAAAATTATATTACAAAGTAGAAAAATTTAAATATCAGGAATTTTTTTATGTTTCTAACGGAATATAATTTCAACTGGTGCTTTTTAAATCTAACTGAATATATTATTTGGAGATTTATAATACATGAAATTTATAAAACTTAATATTCATGAGAATTTCATGGTAATCTATTTTTTTTTTATTACCAGGTTGTTCCTATTTTCGCTATTTCTGAAAGATCTTCATACCCGAAAATATCCATTTTTACATACCCAGAAATTAATATCGTATCAAAATGTGTTTATAAAAATCAAGACAGGCCTAATGGTTTTCTATCAAGTGCATTTGCAGGAACAGAATATTTGCTAACACTAACATCTCTTCCAAAGTTTAAATTAATTATTTGGCTTTGGAGAACTGGAGAATATTTGACTGACATCGACACTGATATTACTGATGATTTCCAATATATTTCGTGAGTATTATTTAATCCTGGCAAATAAATAAATTATAATTTTATTTATTGTTGTTTTTTTTTAGAATATCTAGCTCATCACCTTACTTAGTATGCCAATGGGGAAAAACATCAGGAAAAATAATGACATACGAAATGAGTGTATGTTCGAAAATTGTTTCATTAGCTCCGATAATTAATTCATTTGAAAATAATAAAATTGTATCGTCATCTTGGACTCAAGAAGGAAGTTTACTGGTATCTGATGATCTTGGTAATGTGTATTTGATAAACAGAGACGATGAACGTCGTTACATTGTCGTAAAATCTGACAATGAAAAATCTCAAGGGCCTTTGATCGTTGCATTTCATGATGGTGTTGTTGTATCAAACTCCAAGCCACAAGTAATTGTAAGTTTAAAATTTCAAAAAACATATAAAACAATTTAAAGTAATTTAGGTATTTTTCAATTCAAGTTTTATAAAAAAACATCAATAGAATGTCATTGGAAATCAACTTGGATCTTGGATTTTTCATCTAAAATAATTTTTTTAAATCGTCACAGCCAAAGAGATAGCCTTTTAATTTCCACAGATGATGGAAAGATATTTGAGTTAAATGATGATAATGATGTTCCAAAAGTACAATTAATTTGTCATCAAGGCTCTGGATATTTATTTTTATTTAAAATCAATCCATCAGCTAGAAATTTGGGAGTCATTGATCATCTTGATACATTAAATATCTTTGAAGGACAAAGTGGACAATTTTTAGGGAACTTAACACTCGACAAACATGGGAAAAGTAAATAGCAATATGCTGATAATTATAATTATAATTTTTGTAATTAAATTTTTTAGCTCTCGGTGTCGTGTCACATGGAACAATGCCTATTGTTGTGATATCCACTGACACTGGTAAATGCAATATCCTTAGTGTCAACAATGTTTCAAATCCAATTGTATTAAAATCATTTTACTTAACAAAAGAATCATTGAATCAAGTCAAGTTTTCATGGATGGAAAAAGTATTAGGTGTTGCAGCTGTAAACGATGGAAAATTATTTATCATCAAGGGATTTGAATCTATGAAACTGGAGGTAATGACACTCGTTGAAATACCTGAAAAAATAATTGATTTTTTAATTTATGAGGAAGAAAATGGAGATATCACAGTACTAATTCTTATCCACCACAATATTATGATTGGAAAAAATATAATTATTTACAAAATTAGTAATTCGAATAATAAAATTAATCAACTTGGTTGTATCATTGAACTACCAAATATTTTTAAACATCTTCACTATGGACAAACACAAAATGACATATTTGTAAATCCATATTTAACAAAACAGCTCTACCAAATAAAATTCCAGGTGAATAAATAATTATACTCTGGATAAATTCGATTATTAATTCAGTTAAATTTTTAGAATAATTTTAATGAAATTAATTTAACCGAAGCTACATCACTTTCACATAAACTTCGTCTTGTTAATATAAATGTAGATAAAAAATATATATTGACATTTGGTTACGATGGTTTTTTGATAATTAAAAATAAAAAAAATATCAATGAAACATTATCAATTTATTCGTCACATCATCGACAAGAAGGTGGAATAAAATTTGGGATAATTCTTTCAAATGATATTGTAATAACACTTGGTAAAAATAAAAGTATTGTTGCAACAAAAATAAGGTAAATTTAATTAACTTAAAATAAAAATGTTAGTAAATTTATTCCTCTCTTTATTTTAATGTTATTTAAATGAAAAAATACACGTGGAAAAGTAAAAAATAAATTGAGGTGAATAGATAATTTTTAATTATGCATATCAAACATTTCAGTCAGTTGGAGTTACCAATAAATCTATCTGAATTAAAAAACGAGGTTGATACCTTTACGAATGCTCTCCAAATGCTTCCAACTTTCACTGAATTAAGACTGAAATATAAAACTGATAATTCAACTTGGATTGAAACAACAAAATCCTTGAACTTGATTACAGAAAAAAATCAAATGGCTTCGAAAAGATGTTCTATAATTAAAGATATTAATGATTTAAAATTACGAGTAATATTTTTAAAACGATATAAATAATTTAAATGATTAAATGTTTTATGGATTAATAAATATTTTATTTTTATTACAGCTGAAATCACTCTTAGATGCAAATCAAGCTGAGCCTGATAGAAACGCACGTTTGCCTTTATCGAATTTCGATTTGAATACTATTGAGAGATCAAGAAAAATAGATGAAAATAAAATGAAAAAAAAATCTACAGAGGAAAAATTAAGACAGTTGGTATTGAGACAAGACAAAATAAAGAAATTTATACAAAAAAATTGTTGGGATTCAATGAATATTCCAGTATGTTCGTTAATTTCATTGGATGGAAAAATAAAAGTTGATAATTATGCATTTCCTCTTGTCACTAAAGAAGAAAGAAAAAATTTTGAATGGGAGAATTTTGTTCTTAATCTTGCTCAACAAATTAACAAGTATTGTAAATTTTTAAAATTATTTTTACGACAAATACATAATAATTATCATTCATTTTTATTAACAGTAACAAGCAGAGTAATTTAAAGTTTTATAATAATGATGAGGAAGAAAATTTTTCAATGTCAGGGACAACAACTCATCGATGGATCCAAGATGATTCATATCAAATTAAAAATCAAATATTTAAAGATGGAAGTTTTGTGGAAGCTGCCAGAATTAATATTTCAACAATTATTCGAGAAGAAAAATTAAAAGTATTTTGTGTGTATAAATTTAATTTTTTTTAACAGAAGACATTTAAACGGAAAACAAAATACTAAATACCGAAAAATTTCGAACTAATTGCATTTCGAAATATTTGCATTTCGAATTTTTTTCATTTTTTATTGTATAGATTAAATTGACGATCTTATAATTTATTCTAAAATATATTTTTAAAAAAAATTAAATTATTCAATCAAATTTAACGCAATTCATTTATTTTTACAGATATTTTTTAATAATTTATTTAATGACATGCGGAGAAGAAAAGAAAGTGAAATTACATTGGCAGAAAATCGTATAAAGGAGATACAAAATTGTTCAACTGAATTAAAAAATATGTTTAATGTCATTTGTAATGTTGATCACAGTTATTTAAAATTAATCTGGCATGATGTAGAAAAACCACAAACACTTATCAAGGTCGAAGACAAGGAAGTTTTTAAATTAATAAACGATAAGGTTTACAGAGTAAATCCTGCAAGTGATGATTCACAAAATAAATCCCATAAAATATTATTAATTGATTGGAATTTTCGTGACGATTGTCTCAATAAAATGATGGATGGATTGCTCGTAGTAAGGTAAATCAT
>JAPYYR010001588.1:0-14852 GCA_030523065.1 Aphidius colemani
TATTATACCGAATTGTTTATCAAAAGATCCAATGAAATACACGAATGAAGAAAAAATTGAAATAAAAATTTACAAAAATGCATTAGCAAAATTAACAGCAGAAAGATTAAAATATAAAAATATTTTAGAAATAAAATTATCACAAGTTCAAGGTTAATTTAAAAAAAAAAAATTATTTCTTTTATTTTAATTTAATTATAATTGAATATATTTATTTCAGAAAACCTGAATAAAAGTGTCAATGACTTTAACCATGAACTTGATATTTTTTTTCAAAAACGTATTAAATTAGAGTCATCAATTTTACAAGAAACACTAATGAGATATCGTGAAATATTACGACAAAAATTGCGTCTAAATGGGATTGAAAAAATAGAAAAATTAGAAAATAAATTAATAATATTATCAAATGAATTAAAAAAATACATTCAACATATGGATTTATTAGAAATAGCTGTTACTGAAATAAAACAACGTTATGATAATTTAACCAAACGTGATAAATTATTAGAATCAAAATTTCGCAGTGAATATTTCGATTTAAAACAGCCAATGGTTGAGCATCTTTCACGTCATTATAAAAAACGTCCACGTAATTTACAATTAACATGTACATCAATAACATTTTTAATTGAAATAAGTCGTTGTATATTGAGTGGAGAAAAATCATCAATATTACCACGTGAATGTTATGATTATCTAAAAAATATTGACACTATTGATGCAATGCCAACGAACTTTCCAAGTCAAATTGATAACAATCATTGGCAACTTCTTTTAAAATTGCGAAGAACAAAAATTGAAAGTGAAACACGAGTAAGTTTTTTGTTTTTATCTTTAAATTTAGCATAACAGGTTTACCAAATTTATATCTAAAAAAAAATAAAATAAGCAATAATAATGAATTTTATTTTATTAATCTAATGTATTTAATGATGACTATCTTGGGAATGTAGCTTAAATGTTGTGCATTCGAATTGGCTGAGGCTGAACAGACTCAAGCTTCGCATCAGCGAATAATTCAAAACTTACAAAATAATATTCAACAATTGAAAGAAACAATTGACGATGAAAAAAAATTAAACTATGAATTATTGCAAAATATTGAAATGCAGTTGATCTTAAAAATGGGACAAATTGAAGTATTTGTTGATGGAAAATCAAGTGAATATTTAAACTCTGTTCTGGTGTCATTTAATGAGCTTTTGAGAGTCAATGATGCAATTGTTGATGCTGGAAAAAAAAAAATTAATGCTATGAATTGTACCATTGAGTATAGACGACTTATTGAATGGAAGGAATGGAAGCATAGCTGTATGCTGATAACTCTTGATGACATGAAAGATGAATTAAAATTTTTACAAGGAGTTAAAGTAATATGCTATACAAAAATTATATTAAATAATTAATTTTGTATTTTATTATCAGGTAACAAAAGAAATACAAAAGTACTTGATGCGTCATCATGATAGCATAGGATTATTGGAAAAGGACAACGAAATATCTATAAGCCAGTTAGCAACAAGAAAGGTGAATAACTGGCGCCAATTTATTTATAAAACTCAAGGACCATGTTATTTATATTATTTTATTTTTTTAATTTTATAAATGTTGTATTTTGTTGGGTTTAAAAACACTGGTTACATTGAGAAACTTGTTTTATTCCAGAGATACAAAAAAATCATTGAATCTAAAAAAATGAAACTCATTGATTCAATTAGAAATATTAATTACTGGAAAATGGAAAATAATCAATTGACAAGTATTATTGAAAATATAGAGCAACAAAATAATAAAGTATCAATTATTATTAATAATGAAAAGTATAAAAAAGAAAATCGATTTTTAAACAATAAATTTCATTCAATTATGATGAGAAATAAAATTGTTAAAAAAATTCAAGATAATTATAGAAATTTATTAGCTTTGCAGGCACAACTTGAGCTGCTTAAACTTAAAACTTATCCAACATTGAAATTAAAAAATTTTAAAAATAATTAATTAAAATAAATTTTTTACTGTAAATAAAATATTTTTATTTTTAAAAATTAATAAACAAAATAAAATGTTTTTTCTTTTTTAAAAAAAGAGACAATATTTTAGAATTAAAAAGTATTAAACTTTTAATGCTGCATAAAAAAACAAAACAAATATATCAAAAATGAAAGTAAGAAAAATAAAAAATAATCTTCTTTATAAAATAATGAAAAATAATTGTGGAAATATTTTTAAAAAATGTATTGATATTAAGGAAAATAACAAAAAAAAAATAAAAACAAAGAGGAGATATGCGAATATTCTGTTGATCAATAATGCCCCCACCGAATTCACTTTCAAGAAGTCACTGAATCAGAACTATAAAAGGATCTGATCGAGTTGAAAAATAAACAGTCTGGTCTTTATTAAAATACGAAAAAATTAAATATTAAAATGGCAGGAAAATATATCCAGCTATTTTTGCTTGGATATTTAGCAATTGTCAAGTCTGAAATATCCAAGCAGCCAGTCTGTAAGTAGCTTTAAACTTGAAGTTATTTTATCTATAAGTTAAATGAATTATTTAATTTTTAGTTACAATGTGTGTCCCAGAAATATACTGGAATGATTGTATGAAAATGATGGATGAATCAATTGTCAAAGGAATTCCAATATCTTGTGTTTCTGGTCGTGATAGATATGATTGTATTGAAAAAGTTGGAAGAAAAGAAGCAGATATTGTTGCTGTTGATCCAGAAGACATGTATTTGGCAGCAAAAAATAATCTTGCTGAAGAAGCTGGCTACAGTATCATTGAGCAGGTGATGATAGAAAAAAAAATTCATCAATAAAATACTATTCATCTGTTGAACATTGAATTATTGAAATTAAAAAAAACACAATTTAATTTTAGATAAGAACCAAAGAAGAAGTTGATGAACCATACAGATATGAGGCAGTCGCTGTTGTCCATAAGGATCTTGAAATTTACGATGTTCATGGACTATATGGACTTAAATCTTGTCATACAGGAATTGGTAGAAATGTTGGATACAAAATACCAATAACAAAATTAAAAGCAATGGGTGTACTTGGTGATATTAATAATTCTGAATACTCAGCACGTGAAAATGAAATTAGAGCATTAAGTAATGTTTTTAAAAAAGGATGTCTTGTTGGTACATGGTCACCAGATCCAACAATTAATCAAAGATTGAGTAAGTTGAATCAATTGATCTATTTTCGTTTTGTCAATTACAAATTGATAATTATTTCTTTTTCATCAGAGGAAACTTATAGCAACATGTGTGCTCTCTGTGAAAAACCAGACGTTTGTGATTATCCTGATAAATATTCCGGCTATGAAGGAGCATTAAGATGTCTAACACAAAATGGAGGTAAACAGAAATCAAAAATATATCTTGTATTTATATTTTCCCATTTTGCAAAATGGGAATCAAAATTATTATTATATTAATTTTTTATTTGTAGGTGATATTGCATGGACAAAAGTTCTCTATGTTAAACGTTACTTTGGTTTACCAATTGGCAAAACAACAGTATCACCATCAGTTGAAAAAGCAAGTGATTACATGTACTTTTGTCCTGATGGCACCAAAGTACCAATTGATGCAACAACAAAACCATGCACATGGGCTGCTAGACCATGGCAGGGCTACATGGCAAATGGACAAGTTAAAGATGTCGATGCTGTTCAAAAGGTTAAATAAATATACAATAATATTAGACTTATTTAATGATAAAAATTATATTTAACATGATAAATTAAATATATTAGGAGTTGTCGGAACTTGGTGTTATTGGTGAAAAAGAAAAATCAAATTGGTGGAAAAATTTACTTCTTCTTGATGATAAAACACTGGCCGTTAAAACAGTTCCAATTAAGCCAGAAGAACATCTTGTTGAGGCACAATATTTAGATGTTATCGAAAGAAATTCTGGTACACCAGAGAGAGATGCACGTTGGTGTGTTTGGGATGAAAAAAGTCTTGAAAAATGTCGAGCTTTAGCAAGTGCATCATTTTCAAGGTAAATTAAAAATAAAAAATGATTTTATTTTGAAATTAATAAATAAATTTTTATGCAGAGATGCAAGACCACAGTTGGACTGTATTCAAGAGCAAAATCAAGAAGCATGTTTGATTGCACTTAGAGACGATGCAGCTGATTTAATAGTAATTGATGGAGCTGATGTAAAAAAAGCCATTGAAGAATATAATGTCAAGCCAATTGTTGTTGAAAGTTATGGAATTGGTCAGACTCAGTATCACGAAATACCAGCAGTTGCTGTTGTAAAAAAAATCAGCATGATAACAAATTTAGGTAAAATAATTACCAATTAATTTTAGTGATTAAAAAATTCTATTCTATTTACAATTTATATTTTTCTTTGAAGGCGATTTGAAAGGAAAAAAATCGTGTCATACTTATTACAAGAATGATTATGCTGGATGGATTGCACCAATTGAAATATTACAAAAATTAAATCTAATAATATCAGAAAATAATATTGGAGATTTATTTGTGTCATCATGTGCACCTGGTGCACCAGTTGAATCAAAACTTTGTGAACAATGTGCTGGTAATGTTGCTTCGAAAGATGAGTCAATTATAATTGCTAGCAAATGTCAACCAACTCAGGCAGAAGCATTTAGTGGTGCTAAAGGGGCTCTCAGGTAATATTATATTTCGAAATGCCAATCAACTTGTATTATTTAATTTTTATAATTTTATTTCAGATGTTTGGCAATGGACAGAGGTGATGTTGCATTTGTTCCCTTGACTGTAGTTCAACAACTAGGTAATTGTTGATTTAAATCATAGAAAAAATGAAAAAATTTTAATAATCTTAATGCTATTTGCAGTAAATATTACTGATGTCAATATAAAACAAGAAGACATTGTCTTGTTGTGTCCAAATGGAGGAATTGCATCAATAAATGAATGGGAAAAATGTAACTTTGGTCTAGAACCACCAAGAATATTCGTTAGCTCTGAGGGAAAATCTCCAAATGTCATTGAAGAATTAACACATGGCATTATCGAAGCAACACATCTCTATTCAATGAGACCAGATCTACTACAAATATATGGCCCTTGGGGTGGCCAACGAAATATTTTATTCAAGGTAAATTAACAATTTACTGACAAAAAAAATTATTAAAAATTATAAAAACTTTGATAAATTTATTATAAATATCCTATTAAACATTTTACAATTTGTACATTATTATTTTGTTATCAATTAGGATGATACAACAGAGCTTGTTGCGATTGATGGATCGTGGAATCGTTGGGATCACTGGGCGACTATCAAAGGAACCCCAGAATCTCTTGAAACGACTTCGAGTTTCACAGAAACGACTTCAAGTTTCACAGAAACAACCACGAGTTTCACAGAAACATACTAATATAATTTTTACAACAACCAATCGATGACAACATCAATTTCTTTTTTGTTTTTTTTTTTTGAGAAAAATTGATTAAAAGTAGCTTTTATAATAAAAAAAAAATAATATAAAATAAAATCAGGTAATATAAAATAGTTAAAAATAAAAGAAATAAATAAAAATGAAAATTAATAAATAAATTTCAAGCAAGCATGCTAACTTTTTTTAATAAATCATCCGAAATTGCACCGTAACGACTGCGTTTGTATTTTTTATAAATAGTACGACTGTATGATTTCTCAGTGCATGATCCAATAATACAACGAACTATTTTTGATCTAACATGATAAATATCTGAATCTTTAAAAAATTTTCTAGCAAAATCAGTACGCCATTGTTCAAAATGAATAAGACTTAAATATTTTTCTGGTTGCATTACTAAACCAATTGCTAGTTCACCAACAGTTATTGCCAATAATATTGGTGATATTGACATAAGTTGATCATCAAGTAAAGCCAGATCAATCATGTATGAACCAAAGTAATATGCTTTTGCAATATCTTCATCACTTGCAATTAATGAAGATGTATTTGAAACAAGACAGTGGCTCACGATGAAACTTGGATCAGCATATGCTAAATCAAATTTCATTGCAGCTAAAATTGTAGCTTCACATTTTCTGACATCTTCATCTTTAAATACACCATTTGAATAGTCAGCAACTTTTTGTGCCTGAAGAAAAAAATTTAAATTAAATAAAATCATAAAAAATTTAATTATTAAAACAGTTGTTTTGTTTTTGCTTAAAGAATAACATTACTCACTGTTGGAATGATGTATGTGATTGAATCTCTCTTAATTGCAATCCACATTGCAGCCAGTGCAATTAGATGTAAATTATCAGCAGTATTTTTAAAAATTCTTACAACATCCTCAAAAATACGTACAGCTATGTATAATGTACTTGACGAGTACGAGTGCATTGTCTACAAAAAATTAATTTAAAATTAATATAAAACAAAGCGACAAGTCAATAAATAAATTATTATTATTTACCATTGTTACTATGATGAATGAAATAATTGTTTGACGTTCTTGGAATGTTATGTTGAGTTTGTTTAGATTTTCAAATCTCAATTGACGTCTTTCTTCAACTTCATAATAATATTTGATGATGTCAATGCTGTAGATTTCACAGTATGCAATATGACGAGACATTGATTTTGATTCCTGCATTGGAGGCTGAGAACTTCGATAATTCATTCCACTTCGATTGTGTAAAACCTTGACCTATTACAAGAAAAAAAAACAAATAAAATAGTAAATATACAAATATAAAATTAAATTATCTTTGTTATTTTGAATTTGTTGTTTACCTCTTCAAGTTTTGGTAATTTTCTATTGAGAAAATAGAGTGGTGTTTCTTCTGTACTTCGAAGTTCTTCAATTTTCAATTGTTGAATTCGACGATTAATTAATGTACCATCAAATTTATATCCAGGAGCAAGTGATACTTGTCTTTTTAAAACTCCATGAATTTTTTTTGATTCATTTTTTATTTGTCCACAAAGTTCATTTGTTCTATATTTTGATGATTCAATTTCTTTGTTTATAAAAAAACTTTTAGCTCGTTGAAATGCAAGTTTTGATGATTTTATATTTTCTGTTTTTTCAAATTCATCGGTATTTTTTGATAATAAATCATTTTTGATAGCTGGTTCATTGAAAATTTGGAATTTTGATTGTGATGACCAGTTTTTTGCAATTGCAGGTTGAAACAAATTTGATGTTGATGATGATAAGCTATCATTATTTTTAATTAACAAAACTGGTCGTTTAAGAAGTTTCTGCGAAGTTATTCGGCATTTTAATTGCTCACTTTTTTCTTTAACTTTAATATTTTCTTTTTGTTTTTGTGATGCATTTTCTTTGTCCAAAACACAACACTTTTTAATTAATAAATCAACACGAGACATGTTTAATTATTAACTTGATTTTATTTTCAATAAAAAGAATAACATCACTTTTCTTTAAATTAACAATCAAATTGTCGTTTTATTTTTCTAATCAATATATTTTTATTTTTTCAAATAATTTCTCATGAAATAAAATAACAGTCTAAACTACTCAACAATTTAGAGACTACTAACGTGTAAATCCACAAAGCAATGTTTACCTCGTATGTTTTGTCGAGTCACTAAAATATTAAAAATAAATCAAAAACAATATAAATTTCTATCATTCACAAAAATAAATATATTATCATTTAAATATTCTAGAATTTATTTTGAATGGTTTAATATCTCTTGCTTGAAATTTCAATGAATTTTTTATATTTAATTTTAATTTTCTAACAATTTTTATTTTTCTATTTAATTTAATTTTTTTTTTTTCTATTATTTTTTCAATAAATAAACATAATAAACATGAAATAATACTTATTGCTAAAAAGGCAATCAATGGTAAAATATCAAATATTCCAACTGTTGACCACAACGAGTCTTCCTGTAAATTTATATTTATTTTTATATTAATTTATATAATTTACACTTAAATATCCTTATCGTTTTAATAATTAAAAAGTCTTTACATTGTCACCAGGTAAAGCCCAATCAGAATTTAAAAGTCTTTGCATAAGACCACTGTCTCTCAAAAGAAGAAGACTAAAATTAAATTATTAAAAATATTATTAAAAATTATAAATAAAATATTTCAAGTTTTACTTTGAATCAAGAATTCCTCGATATGGACTACCAGGTCTCAGCCCCATGCCAATTGATGTCTGAGATATTGTATCCAATGGTACCAAAATACAATTAACTGATGATGATAATTGTGCAACAGCATCATCAACAGTCATAAATGCATAATTATATTCATCACATACTTTTGTTAGTCCCTCTAAATAATTTGATGGTAAATCAACTTCTTTAACAAGAATTTCAGAAAATAATACACTCAATACTTCATCTGATGTATTCTAAAATACACCAAATGAATTAATAATATTATCAACATTTTAAATGAAATAAAATAAATTTATTACTTGAAAAAAACTGTAATCAGCTGATTCACTAACAACACCAAAACGATATGTACCATCTTGTAAAAGTCCCTTCATTGTTGTAAAAGGCATGACAAATGTTTTAACAGCCAATGAACTTATAAGTGCAGCTGAATATGCAGCCAATATGACAAGTCCACACATGTGAATAACAAAATGAATAATTCTAATTGGATCAAGTGATGATGCTTCCATTCCTTTATTGATTAATCATTTGCAAAAAAATTCATAACATCAAGATATTAGTTGTAATAAAATATTGACAATTTACCTTGACCACATAATGCTCCAAATACACCTAAAATTGTATCTGTAAGCGAGGCTGGTTCATCATTGTTTTCATTAACTGATTTTGTTTCAATATATGTAACAAACGATATTGATGCACCGGTTACAATAACAGAAGTACCAAGAATAGTCCATGGGCCCATGCTAAATGGTGTATAATATGCAGCCCATTTAATTGGTGATGAAGATGGTCTTTTGATAAATGCACGAATTCTATAAACGAATTTTTTACAATCTTTTCTTTGTTTTGAATCTTTATAATGCTTACTTAGTTGAGTAAAGAGGTGTTGTAAATTTAATAGCATCTAATCTTCCAGCTGTCATCATCAATTCAGCAGCAACAATATCAGTTTCATTATTTATCAATGAACCAATCATACCAGTCCAACTTCCATTATCCAATTCATATCCCCATTCATTATTGTCCTGATAAATTATTCTGTAATAAAAAAATTTACAGACAAATGAATTTTATGGAAATGAAGTTGGCAATGAATTCGAAAAAATATAAATTAATATTTTGGCATAATTAGAGTAAAATTCAGGGTTAATTTGGGGAAAAAAAATTATGTTATGTAGATTTAGAATGTTTATCAATAAAATACCAATTAAAACGGTTACAGAATGTCAAAATAAATATTATTCTGAACGTCGACGAAGAAAAGGTGATGGAACAAAAACAGATATTTTTGAAGAAAAATCAGCAGCAAATCAAGATGAATATTTTCGACGTGAAACAGCTAGACAATTAGAAATAATACGTGAAAAATTAAAAAATAAAAAAACTAAAAATAAATCTAACGATAAAAAAAATAATACAGATATGGAAATTAAAAAAAAAAATAATACAGGAGCAGAAAATAAAAAAGATAATAATTATGATGAGAAAAAAAATAATACAGAAATTAAAAATGATGATGACGATGATGATGGAAAAAGTAAATAGTCAAAAAATATTATATAGCAAACTCACGTGCAGTTCATATTTTCTTGTAACAATTCAATAACACCACCAAAAAATCCATTAAAACCAACAATTTCATTCTTAATATTTCGTAAAATCATTGATTGTGGTGGATCCTGATAGACATAATAAACTTGAATGATAAAATAATAATTTTTATTATAAAATTACCTCAATAGACATAACACGAAACGTATGACCAAATAAATTATTTCTTCGTTGATATAAACTCAATTTTGGAGTCAAAATTCCAGTAGAATGATTCCAAGTAGCAAATAAATTTTTTCTCAGCTCACCACCTCTGTCAATTTGATAAACCTCAGTTATTATTTCACCCTCTAAATGAGTTTTTGATGCCATAAAAGTGCAATCAAATTGCACATAAATATTATCAAAATAATCATCAATATTTGTTTCATTTTTCATAAATACAAGCCAATTCGGATAGGACATATCAATCCAGGGTGCAACATCCTGAAAAATTTATAAATAGGTAAATTGGAATTTTTTTAAAAAGTAATAAATTATTATAAAATAATTTTTACACGTGAAAATTGTTGTTTAGTTTCTTCATTGTCATTTAAAAACACAAATAATGGTCGTTTAATGTGGTAATAGCTTTGGCCAACCTTGATAATATAAAAAATATAAACACGACCACAATAAATTTTATCAAAAAAAACAAGTTTGTTATTATTTTCTACATACTTTTGATATAAAAACGGATATTTCCATAATTGCAGTTCGAATATATTTCTTGCTTAGAAATGCTTGCAATTCCATCAAATTTTTGGTAGCTTCAAGTCCTTGATAACAAAAAAATTGATACGTTAAAATTGAAAAGACCCTCTGGATCAATTAAATGATATTTTACCTTCTTTTTTGTTTTAATTAACAAACCTTGAGTATTTATAGGATCCTTTGTTGCATGCAGCAAAATAATACATGTATTGTTGTAATAATGATGAACCCCTGTGATGACTTGCTCGTAAACATGATTTGGTCTAATCAATTGGCAATCTAAATTTTGAACAAAATAAATAATCATTAAAGTAGTTATACTTTTCCACATTTTTCAATAATTTTTTAAAACTTTTTTTCTTAAATATTCTAATCGTTGTGTTTGATTTCTTTAACTGTCGCATATTTAGAATCTTGTCATGTTAGAAACTTGGAAATCAATATTATATTCAATGTCATTTAGATAATTTGCTAGAAATTTATTCACGAAAAAATATGATTCATTGATTTTATCATACAAATAATAACTGTGCAAATAAAAATTATATTTATTTTATTTATTAGTTTATACGTCAATCTTTATTGACAAATTTTTATAAATTTTCATTTTCTATTAATTTAATTGGGAACAACATATTTATATCTGATAAATATTGAAAGAGCTGATTGAAGTGTTTAACTTTATTTTGCCAAATAAAAATTGAATTGATTGAATTCATATCATTGAAAAATAATCAAAAGACATCATTAGTCATTTTAAAAAACTATCAAAATCATTTTTAATATAATAAAATGATTAAGTAAATGTAAATGAATATACTTTTTTATTATTTAAAAATATAATTATCTATGGCATTTGATGGTCATTTAAAATTGAGTATGTATTGAAATGTATGTGTCTATTACACAACGATGCATTATTTCACAGTTGTGATAAGAAAAAATGCATTAGTATAATTTTCCGACTGGTTATAAATATCGAAGAATTTGTATAAATACTTTCATTGGGTCGTAAACTTGTGTACTTGTTTTATTTTTGTTATTATTATTTATTTCTAAAATAAAATAATAATTATGCGTACAATGAAACTTTTTTTTGGACTGTTTTTGGTGACTATATTATTGTTGTGTGTTAATTCACAAGATGAAGATGGTAAATAATTGATAATTTTAAATTTATTTATATTTATGATTTATTTATTTTATTAAATGTTATTTATTTATTTATTGTTTTTTTAAAAAAGGTGAAACTGGTTCAACGACAGAAGCAGATCCAAGTGGTTCAGCACCTCGACCAGATCAAGTTTCATCTGAAGATAAAACAAATGGTCTAATGGGTGCAATAGAAACGTATATGTGGCCATTTACATCACTTATTTTGCAATTTATAAATAGTTTCTTGATTCATACGATGGGTAAACAACTTCCTTGTACTGTAAGCAGTCTAATGCCATTGAAGGTGAACTGTGCGAATACAACATCGGATCAAAAAGATGCTTCTTAATCAAATAATTAAACTATTCAAATTATTACACAAAAATACACATCAATGCGACTATTAATTTTATCTATATAAATATTGTAATATCTAAAATCTTAAGTTAATAAAATAAGGTAATAATAAAAACAAACATTTCAAAATAAATAAAATATTCGTTTATTTTTGTTATTTAAATGGATAAAAAAACATTTAATTTAACAATTTAATCTAATTTAATTTTAAAAAATCATATTTAAAAAGAAATTTCACTTTTCTCATATTTTTATTTCAAAATATGATTATAAAATTAAAATAGTATTTTCATATGGAAAAATAATTATATTATTATTTTATTTTACAACAAATGACCTTGAAATAATAATAATTTAAAGGAAAATTTATTTTTCCTGTGTTTGATAAATATAAATTGGATGGTTATTTTCCGGCATTGGCATCCTGACGTCAGTTGATGATAACAGTACAGGTAAAAAAATATATATGCATACAAAAACTGTTTGAATAACTTGAGTGTTTTTTAATCGAGCAATAATAAAAGTCCTCAAACTGAGGTAAATTAACAAATGGCATTGAATTATCTTTAATTTATTTTCGATAATATATTTGTTTTTCAAACTGTTCCGAAGTAATTGCGTATGACACACGTGGCCCTATCATTAAATAGAAAAAAAAAAAAAAAAACATATTAATTTTCACCTTGTAAGACAAAAAAAATACAATAACAAAAAAATGATATCAAAAAATATTTGATAAATAATAACAAAGCTGAAAATGCTTTTTTTACAATTAAAATTATCTGAAGAAAATAAAAAACCATAAAAGTATTTTAAATTTTGTTATTATTTCTCGTCAATAAATAAAATAAATTAAAACTATTCATAAGAATTTCAACTGTAAATGATACTTTCAACATAAAATATTGATAAGAATAGATTAAGTAGGGGAAAAAGGAAAAAAAAGTATGATAATTTTACATTTTTCTTTTAAAAAAAAACAGCTAAGCATTATTTTAAAGTCTGTGAAACAATTGACAATGTTGAATCAAACACCGTTCGTTATATCTCTAATAATTATTTTAATATCATCAACAATTGGTCAATCTGACGATGGTATTATCAAGGTTTCATCAAGTGATATCCCTACTTCACCACAATCATCATTAGCCAATTCAGGCATGTTTTGCATTTAACAAAGACAATAAACAATGAAGATTAATTATTCTTTTTTAAATTATTTTCAGATAATAATACATCTAATAATACATCTGTAGCAACAACAACAGATTCATCTATAATTGTTAGTATTTTAAATGAAATATATGATCTTACATTAAAACCAATTGGTAAATTCATCGGTTTTATCATAAAAAGTATGGCTAAAATAATTTTATATCCAATTGGTAAAATTTTAAATGGAGCACTTCATTTGATTGGCATTCATGACATTGGTGGTAAAATATCATCATTAATAATGAATATAACAAGAATATATACAAATTACATAACAAACATTGGAGCAATAGCTGCAGCAATATTTAATATAATATCAGAATCACATGATGAAGGAACACATAGAATTGCTCAACGTAGTATTATGGATATGGTCAATAGTATTTCACATGCTAGCACATTACCTGATAGAGTTGCTGAAAAAATTAGCTCAATACCATCTAAAATAATGTCTGATATTCTTGATGTGTTATTGTATCCATTTCGTGCAATTTATCGAATGATGACATGGCCATACAGAGCATTATTTGGTAGTGGTGATGATGATGGTGATAAGACTGTTGGAGCAAATAGAAATGATCGTTCAACTAAAACAAGTGATAATCTTTTTAATAATATGATAAACAGTATAGCAAATAATATGAGTAATGCAACACAAGCTGCAATGGCAAAAGCATTGGAAAAAGTTTGGCAAACAACAAAAACAACAATTTTACCATCAGTAGACAGTTTCCTTGAAAAAACTTCAAAATCAACAATGTTACCTGAATTCATCACAACTAATTCAGATAGAATTCATAAGTTTTATCGTTTTGCACATCTTTTTGGTATTTTTTAAGAAAAATATTGTATTATATTCAATAAAATAAATAAATAAAATTATTTAATTTTGTATGCAACTTTTGTATTGTACATTAACACATTCCTTTTAATGTTAAACAAACAAAATATTATATTTAAATATCATAAAATATCATAATTATTTTACAAATAAGATATGTTAATAATGAAAAGTCAAAATACATATTTAATCAATTAAACGATGAAACAGTTATTATTTATATATTACACAAAAAATAAAGACACACATCAGCGACATAAATAATAATATCTTAAAATATAAATATCAATAGGTAATAATTATTAAATAAAACAAACATTTTTTTTTTTTTCAATATTAATTTAACAAGTTATATGCAATAATAATTATTTTTTTTTTTTTTACGGTTTAGAATCATATGTTATTGTTTCTTGACACCCCCAAATAGCATATCGACCATAGGCGCAGCGAGTGAATCCATTAACATATAAATCATTGTTTTCATAAATCCAGGTAGTACAAGTCCAGGAATTGGGTCTAAAATCATTCTCATCAAATCTGTCATATCACTCTTTGTTGTTACTCCACTACACTGAAAACCTTGATCAAGCTTTATTGTACAAGGAAGTGCACCACCAATTATTCTGGCTATTGCACCATTTGTTAATTTTTCGACTTTGTTATACACATCTATAAGTTTTTGTATCAGATCAGCCAGCGGACCTCCAACCATTGGTAAACCAGATAGCATATCTTTCACGCTGTCCATCATAGACTTATCAGCATCTCGTTTTGAAACTAAAATAAAAAAACAAAAACAAACCAACAATTAATTAATATAAATTCAAATATAAATTATT
>JAPYYR010001589.1:0-14168 GCA_030523065.1 Aphidius colemani
GATTATTGTTTATACACAGCTGATCTCACGTATGAGTAAACCTGTATATGTGTTGAGCTATTCCGAATGTTTTCGAATCCCCACTCTTATCACCGCCAAAGCTGAGACAGACAGATTGTCTGCACCGTTGCGGAATAATACAAAATCAAGCCCCATGCGCAATATCGGAGTATTAAATATATGCCTAAAGTAATGCGCTTTGCAACGGCAAAAACAAGACCGATTCTTTTGGCGATATTCAGTAAAAAAGAATCGTGGATCGATTAATCGGCTACTCGTACTCGATATGAATCGATCCATAACTCGAGTACTTAAAAAATCGCTGAGAATCGAAGACCCCTTAGTCCTTTCGATTGATTTCTCCGGATTAAGGTCTCCTTTGAATTCTAAATCTGTCATTCAATTAAAATAATTTTAAATCTTGATAAAGTCTAAATAGTATGCCTAGTATGCCTTCGAATATAATGGTCCCTGGGAATTAGGTTTTTTTTTTTACTGAAAATTTTCATTTAGCAATCATTGAATTTTTAGCTGTGCGTAAGCAATACTTAAAGAACTTGAAGAAAGCAACTTTCTTTAAGAAAAAAAAAAAATTAAAAATAAAAAAATTTATATCTACATTTCAAGGACAAGTTTCCTTGAATGTAGGGACAAGTTTCATGTATTTAGGATGATTCCCGTTCCATCTGAAAAATATTTCTACTTGGATTTGGGAATTATTTAATTGCGATAAATACACAATTTCTGGGGTAAAAAAAAAAAATACTCGAATTTAGGGAATATTTCTTAGTTTTTGAAAAACAGACTTTTGCCGTCTTGGCAAAAATCGTTTCAACGTTTGAGAAAATTTTTCAAGTATAGAGTTTAACACACCAGATTATAAGTTTCAGATTTTTTTAATCAGTTTTGTACATCAACTTTATTTTCTTTTCATTAAAAAATAAAAAAAAATAATTTTTTCGGAAATAATTTTACATTCCGAAACGGGAAAAATCCTTTCTTTATAAAATTTGTTTCAATTCATTTGAAATAAATATTTCTCCGGATAACAAAATTTTTACTTCATTTGTATTCAAGGGTAAAATTACTTAGATTTAGGTTTTATCTCTTTTTTTACAATGTTTTTATTTTTGTTTTCAAGTAATACTTTTTATGGGGCTGTACTGAAATTTTCAATAATCACTCATCGTATACTTGCAGTCAATTTTTTTTTTTAAACTTCAGAAAATTTTTGGTCATAATAGATCTATCTTACTTGAAATATAATAATCATTTTACGAACATCAGGGCTTCGAAACTTTTTCGATTTTCCTGAAACGAAGTAATATTTTTCTTAATCGAAGAAAAAATTTTAGTCAGTGTAGAAAATATTTCTCAAATAAAGAAATTTTTTTCTTTTAATTTTTTCGTAATTCGTGAAAACTTGAAAATCATAAAATGAAAAATAGTTAATTAATATAATCAAAATAAAAAAAAAAATATTTAAAAAATGTTAAATTATAGAAATAGACATGCAAAATAGTACTGTATATATATATAATAATTATTAATTATTAAGCATCCCTTGTGAAAGTAATTGCTCTGATATCGGTACATTTTGGAGAAATTTCTCTGACTTTTTCTCCAAATCTTTCAAATAAAATCAAAGTTTCAAATAAAAATCTTGACATGTTCTTCTTTTAAAGTTTTCAAATCTTTGTTTGTCATCATTTTTTTTTGTTTCATTTCTTCTTTAAAATCTTGATTACTTACATAGATAAATGTGTTACAATTAAAATTGTAATACAAAGTAATAGAGCAAATATTATCACATGTAGATTAAGTTTCTGGATTTTTAAAAAATTACTTTAATATTTTTTTCAGAAAAGATCAACAAGCTATATGATTCATGATCAAAAAAATTAAGTAATTAATTTTTTTTTTTTTTATTTCACCCAAATTTTTTAAACTTATAAATAAACTGTTATTTTTTAAAATTTGTAGAATATGTTTTTTTTTTAATTTTGAATACAAGAATAATTAAAAAATTCTACGTTTTTATTTTTTTTTCTCTCCTTTATAGTGTTTGGCAGTTTTCCAGCAACAATGACATCATTTATTCAGGGGAGCTACACATGTATGGGATTTACTTTTTACTAAGTAATTCGAAGCGCGTGTTATCATATAAGTATCAACCATTAACGCTATTTATTAAACTGAAAATAAAATTCCAAATTTACATGCTAATGTTTGATACTAAATGAAAACAAAAGCGGTTGCACGTAAAATCAAGCGCGTAGTTGTCAAAGCAAGAATAAAAAAAAATAAAAAAGTACTAAAGTTTGGTAAAAAGTTATTACTAATAAGTGATAACTTATAAAAAAAAATCACAGACTCTTGATAATATAATTCTGTTTTTTTAAAATTGCGTTTATAATGTTTTTTTTTTTAATTTTATTTTTCTGTTTTTTTAGAGTCTTCTGCTTTTTCCAGATAATATTTTTACAGGTGCATTACTGTCATTATCAGCAAAAATATTTATTTTTGAAAATCAAAAATAGTATAATAAATACATACAATAAATTATTGTACATATAATAAGTTCAAGAATCTGTGATGCGCGAACAAGACTCAATATTATTTTATTCATAAATAATGTAATAAAATTTATCCACTTAAATTAATTGAAAAAATATTGAGCCTTGATTTAAATAAGTAGATTAGGAAGTAGTTCTTTGAAAAATTAATACATAAATTCCAACTTTTTACTGGATATTTTAATAGTTATATTTTTTGTTTATGGTACAACAGGGTTTTCCAATGGTTGGAAAGAAACATTCATGAGTGGTGATCAAGAACCCTGGGTATTTCGAGGTGGTCTTACTGCTGATCTCCAGGTAATTCGATATTTTCAATATTTCCGTGTTAAAAAGTTGAAAAAAAAACAAATTTTTTTATTATCTTGTTTTTTCAGAGATTGATACCGGTTGATAGTGGAAATGATTTATTTGTTTATAAAGCACCAGATATACCAACAAGTAAAATATACACCATTAGACCCTATTTACCAACTGATGAAGAAGCTGTTTATGCTGTTTGTAATAGAATAACTGGTGTTACTGGATCACAAGCTGTTGCAGACAGGTAATTTATATTTTATATATTGAATAAAGTCGAAAAATTTCTTAATGAATTAATTTATATTTTATTTTTTTAACAGACTTGTTGGTGGATACCTAACATTGAGTCCAGAATTTTGTATGATTGTTGAAGACGATGAAGGTATCGTTGGATACGTTACAGCAGCTTTGAATATAAAATTATTCAATCAAAAAATGCTTATTTCATGGATCCCAGAATTACAAAGTAAATATCCATTAGAGGATATTACAAATGATTTGCCAGCGAGTATTCAAGTGAGTTTTATTCATTTAAAAAATTAATTTTTCAAAATGATATCAATTAAAATATGTTCAAATGATTATTATGTTTTTTTTTTTATTAGGAAGCAATAAGATATTTTCATTCATTTGTTCCGGATGTATCTGAACAATTGTGTCGACAAAATCCATCATCAATTATGTTTTCAATACTACCAACAGTAACAGATCAATCGGTTGCTAAAAGATTAACAACATGTATACTTGCTGCTTTACGAGCAAATGGTAAACTACATTTTTATACTTAATTATTATATGTATATAGATATATATTTGTATATACTTACTCTTGAAATTATTATTTTTTATGACAGGATCATTTGGGGTTCACACAACAATGTCACCAATGGACAAAGAATCTCATGAGTTTTATGAAAAGTTAGGATTTATTGATTATCAACCTCGTCAAGACGAAAATCCCGGTGTCTCTACAATGTTCAGAAGTTTTTAAATACGTGATAAAGTGTATTTTGATTGCCAACTAGGCTAATTGGACCACAACAAGACATTGTCAAAAGTTAATATGATAATAAAATTATCATACTTATTTTTTAATTTAAAATTTTCCAAACGCTTAAAACAATGAGAATTTTTTTAAATTTCAGTACTTCATTTAAAGTCTGATTTTAAAAATAAAAAATAAAACAGTAATTGTTTTGATTTTACAACAATAAGAAGACGTGTGTCAAAAAAAGTTTTGAAAATTAAAAATATGTACATAAATAAATGCAAATAACATTTATTTTCAATAATTTCTAACTAATAATAGCAATGAAATGCCGAATAAAAAGTTGCACTGAGGAAATTGCAGATACTCCGATTAACAACTTTAGAAACAAAAATGTTTTAAAAAATACCTGTATTTAAAAATTTTCAAGAAATAATTTTAAAAATAATCAAGAAAAATTAACAAAAAAATAATATTTGAACAATAATCAAATTATTATCGTCACATCCAATAAATTTTTTTTCTTTTTTAATGTCTTCTGTCAGGCCTCGTACAATACTTTTGAATTGATTCTTAATAGTTAATTAAGGTAAGTTGCAAATTATTTTGGTTTTCGGTTTATTCAAATAATGATTAATATAGAGCTATTGAAAAATTGAGGCTTTTTAGGGATATAAATCATAGATTTATGTTTTGTTTTTATTTCACTCGTTTTGTTTAGCTAATAATAACTTAGGAGAATTTCGAATTATAATATTCTTTTATGTTAATAGAACTGTGAATATCATGAGATAATAATATAATTGAGGGTCCGGATAAAATAACCGGCCGCACGCTCGGAGCCTAAAAAAACACAACGTTGGTCTAGGTAAAAATAAAACATAGAAAATTAGAAAAAAAAATTACCATCAGCCGTAGAATTAAAAAATACGTAGCTTCTTTCAAATAATTTTTTTGTTTTTGATAATTAGTTACGGGTTAAAAATTAAAAACGAAAAATTTTTCTTTTATATAAAAATACTGTTTTTTGAACATTCATCTTGTGGTTACTTGATAAAAAATCAATAAATCAACTTAAAAATTTTCCTGTAGCTCTATTATAAACTAGCGATGGCAACGGTATCATTGAAAAAATTATTTGTTTATATTGTTTAACTCATGGAGGTCTACATGGTTTAACTGTATTCATTTATTGTTTTATGTCAAAAAAAAAAATTCAATTTGCCTAACTTCAAATGTAAAAAGAGTCGGAGAAATTTGGAAACTAAGTAACTTGTGATCTACAATATTGTGTAGCGATATATCAAAAAGTTTTATACAAATTTGTAGGTATTTTTATTAATTGTTTACCGAGTTATTAATTTAACAACGAACTGTAAAGGCTATATATGCTTCATCGTAACCCCCCTTGCCGTGAATGACTATGACATTTGTTTTATTTTTTAAATTCAAAAAGATATGATACCAAAAAATCAAGAAGAAAATCTATCTTAGATATATACATCAAGTCTTGATTGTTGACAAAATTTTATACTTGACCACGCCTGGTTCTTCTTAAAAAAGACTGAGTTAGACGTATTTTCTGGAAAAAACTTTGTTTCTTTTTTTTTTTTTTGTGTGATATTATAATAAAAAGTAATCAGATCTAATTCGATCTCTACTTTCTGATCATTTTAATGATTCGAAAATCTCTCTCATTTTAGTATCGATTTCATCAGAATTTTTTAAAAAACTTGCTTTATTCTTGTCTGTTGATTTTTCATTTTTATGATTTTTTAAAAATGGCATATCTCTTATGTCGATGGCAAGAATATCTTCAGTTCTTGAAGAAGCTTTCTCAATATTTTTATCGATATTGACCAAGTTACTGTAAGTCATTCTCAATAAATTTAAAATATCTGGATTTCTGGTAAAAAAAAAAAAAATTATCTTGTTATTTTTATTAAATATTTAATAATAATTGAAAAAAACAAAAAGATTACTTGTTTAATTGAAGAACTTTTGATTTTCGAAATCATCAAAGTTTTTCTTCCAGAAACTCTTCATTATTACTTTTTTTACAACTAAATAAAATTAAAAAAAAAATTATTAGTAACGATTTCGTTCTCTTTGAATATTGAAAATTTTCAACACTCCGGTGGGATGGCGTGTTAATATCGTGATTAATTCAATGGTAAAACGTTATTTACATCAAATGCAAAGTTTCCCATTCCAATAAGTTTTTTTTTGCTCGATAAAAACATATATTCATAATTTATACTTTAATGTTAAAACTCTAGTTTTGGAATTTTTTTTTTCATACATTAGTTTTTTTTTTACAGTTATTTAGTGGAAAAAAAAAATAAATAAAAAAATAAAAATATATATTTTTAAAATTAAGTAATATTATGAACTTTGATAACACTTTTTATTTTGTTTTACAACAATTCAACTTTTAAAATTTACAAAATCAACAAAAAAAATAAACAAACTATTTGAAGTGCTAGAATTGTTAAGTGCTACTGTCTACCAGATTTAGTAAGAATGATGGTAAAAATGAGGGAGTCTTAGTCAAGTCTTATGCTCTATTGTCACAAGTGCGCATGCACATGGCAAAAAAAAATTAAAAAAATAGTCATAATTGTGGAGATCTTGATTAATTAGTTAAAAATAATTATCTAAAAAATCTTGTGTTATAATCAAAAAATTTGTCAGAAAATTTCCTACAAGTTGTTCAGCCAAAAAAACTCATTCAATGATATCTTTGTTGTTCTTTTTATTTTATAAACTACTCACTCTGTTATTTTTTATAAACAAAAATTTAGTAGCTTTTTTTTTCTATTTTATTTCTCCAAATCCATGAAAAAATAAATTTTCTGTTAATTTTTCAGAAATCTTGATGGTTTTGAGAATTTTATTGATCCATATGCATATTTAACTTTAGAGTTATTAAATCAACAACATTTTGTTTATGAAAATCACCAGGACAACGTATTCAAACAAAAGCATTAATCGCAGAATTCTTTCTCAGTCTTACTTAGAAAACTAAAGATTAAATAAAAAAAAAAGATAATAATCAATCCCAGTTAAACAAATCTCGTATATAAATCACGAAAAATGACAAAATACACATGAAATGCTCACAAAATATTAGTAATATCTGAGATTTTGAATTTTGATATGCATATCTCAACAATTCCTACTGAATTTTGAAAAAACAGATGATGAAGAAGTAGAAGTTGAGGAAGCACCTAAAAAAAATAAAGAAAAACGAAAGAAAATGGTTGATAAAACATTATGGGATTGGCAAGTTATTAATGATGCTAAACCATTATGGACACTTAAACCCGCTGATGTTGATTACAATGAATTTTATCGTACAGTAACAAAAGACATAAGCAACACAAGATCCATTGGCTAAAGTACATTTTGTTGCCGAAGGAGAAGTATCATTCAAAGCACTTCTTCATGTTCTGAAAGTTCAACCAGGTGATAGTTTTAATCGTTATGGTACAAAAGCTGATAATACTAAATTATTGGTACGACGTGTATTTATTACTGATCAAAACAATGACAAGTTATTTATCATTTATTCGTTGATTCTGATGATCTATTAAATGTTCCTCGTGAAAATCTTCTTTAACATAAATTAATTAAAGTTATTAAAAAAAACTTATCTGTATAAAGTACTTGATATGATTAAGAAAATATCGAAAAAAAAGTATGAAAGTTTTTGGAAAGAATACAGTACGAATATTAAACTTGGTGTTATTGAAGATGGTGCAAGATTAGTAAAACTTATTAACAATTTAAATCATCAAAAGAAAATCTTACAAATCTTGTTGAACGTATGAAAAAGATCAAATATTACATTCATATTTTGATCTTACAAATTACATTGCTGGTTCAAATGATGATGAAGTTAAAAATTCATCGTTTGTTGAAAGACTTACAAAAAAAGGATATGAAGTACTTTATTTAACTGAAGCTGTTGATGAATATGCAATATCATCAATACCAATGTTTGAAGTTGAATAATGTTGCTAAGAGAGGATTTACTTTTGATGACAATGATAAAGCCAAAGAAAAAAAAGCAAGATTTGAACTTTCACAACTACTTAGCCTGAGGTTGATGGAATCAGAATAAACTATTATATGGATTCTTTCGGAGTGTTTTTGGAGAATATTGGAGTGAAGTTATTTTTCTTTCAGAGTTAATAGTTTAATTAATATTGATTAATTAAGTTTTAGGGGTGCACAAGTCATAGATCGTTTTACGTAAAAACCGAGTTCACTCGAATGCTTTTTTTAAAACTTGTAAAATGACTAGAAAAATGAATTATGAAATGATACTAATATATGAAACTTAAAATTATATTTTAATTATCGTAATTGTTTAAATCTTCATTTATTAATTAAGTAATCAATTAAAAAAGCTCGTACTACAGTCAAAATATTTATTGCAACATATTCTACAAGTTACATAAGTAAAAATACTCATGAAATAACTCTTTTGTGGCTATTCTATTGTATAAAGATACTCGGTTGTTTTTTTGTAAACAATTGCTAATTATAAATAAACTAATTGTTGAAAAAATTCCGAGTATAGCCTAGGCTATGGATTTTTGCATGATAAATCGATTAAAAATAAAAAAAAAACATGTCAGTTGATTGTTAAAAAGGTTGTGTAAGGTCTAAAAAAAATCGATATTGGTTTTTGTTGAATAAATATGTAAACGAATTCAACAAATAAAAATAAAAATGACCTCTAATAATATTAATTTCGTTTCCTCCTACTTTATTCTGTCAAATTTTTGCTTAGTTTTCTTAATATTTCGTTAGATTATTTTCTCAAATTTTCTTTTGTCATTTATATTTTCAGTATTCACCCGAACAATTTTATCTTTATTAGAGGCTGTAGATTTTGTCGAAATCTTCAATTTGAGCCTAATATGAACTCATTATCTTAATTATTGTGAAAACTATGAGTAAAATTCTTAAAAGCGTACAGAAAGCATTTTGGAAAGCATGTGCTGGAGCGCTTCACGCTTATCCCACCTCCGTAAAAAATAATAATTTATTTCTTGGAGTAGATGTGATTAATAAAGAAACAACTTTATAGGTATGATACATGATATGAAATTACATACGAACAATAACATAAGGTTTTGATTCAACAACGACACAAAATTAAAAGCTCTTGTGATTGAGATTGCCTAAAAAAAGCGGCCATTATTTTAATTAATATTCAATATCTAGATTTAATACATTTCTGATTTCTGTGTTTCAAATCGTACCATGTCTTCAGACACTCTCTTTACTGTATGTACGTAGTCGGCCAAAGTATTCTTCAATTTCAAGTATGGCTAGAAAATAAAAAAATAACAAAACATTATAAATTTATTAATATTTCAACAATTGTCTTTATAAAATGAAAAGAAAAAAAAAACAATAAAATTCAATAAAAAGTATAAAATGTACCTCCATGTAAGTGTGATCAACGCCACTTGCATTTTTTAATTCAAGCAACAAAAGTTCAATTGTATTTAGTGGTAACCAAACTGGTGGTCCAGTTGCAATTAATGGTGTGTCTAAACCAAAGTATTCTTTTCCTTCTCCAAGAATAGCATTAATATATTCCAATGTTAAATCCAATGTCTCTAATAATCTTCCAGAATTTAAAATAATTCTGAGTAATTCAGATGGGTTTTTTTTTTTATAAGAAATCATAAGCCATTGTGGTAAGAAAGCTCCTTGTTGAAGTAATTTACTAGCAACACATTTATAAAGTTTACTTTCATTTTTTTCTTCATGTAGTAATGTCAATGTTTTCAATAAATTCCAACAAACATCAACAGCACAATTGTTACTACAGTTAACTAAATCAAATACATTATTTTGTATAAGCCAATCCCAGGCATTTGAATCTTCTTGTTTACTGAGTCTTAAACATTGAGACGTTAAACCTTCAAGAACACTGCATTTACTAATATTAAATTCATCACAAATATGTAATGCTGTGGTGTACAATCCAACACTTGTGAGAACAGCAGTAATTTCAGCTGGACCTGCTTGTGCAACAGTGTGAAGATTAGAATTGTGTTTTGACAGTTTGAGTCTTGCATTTACAAGATAGTATTCTTTTTTAATGTCTTTTAATTCAAATATTTCAACTGTTTTTTTAGCTTTATAATAAAGTACTTCTTTACCGGTAATAATACGTTTTTCTTCATTGAAATTTTCATCATTATTAGAATAAGCCTCATCAACAACTGGTCTCACAATCCATCTGTATTTTTCGCTGACAAGATTCAGACAACTAATACAAGCCAATAAACACTGTGCCTCTTTTGTTAATAATTCAATTGAATTTGATTCTTGACTTAATCTCATTGCTTGTTCGTACATAACCGATGCTGCCTTTCGTAAATTTCCTTTGTTAACATGAAAACTGTATAAAAAATTATAATAATTATTTTCTATAAGATCAACACTTCTTGCACGTCCAATGACAATTTTTTCAAGTTCATTATACATATCAACATAAGGAAATGATACCAAATCAATGAGTTTTTTTTTTTCAAATAATGTTACGACTAATTGTCTTAAACAATCAGATTTTCTTTCATTATCAGGATTTGAGTTTAGACAATGATATGCTTCTACATAATGGCCTAAATTTAAATGTTGTGTAAATACAATTGAATGAAGGGTTGGAAGGTTTGGATCATCTTTATCAGATACTGTAATAGCTGTGTAAGCTAATTCAATAATACAATAAGATGCTTTATGCTGTTCAAATAATTCAATTATTTTTAAATAATATAAAACAAGTGCACGATTTTCAGTTAAAGTTGATGATTCAAGTAATATTGTAGCAAGAAAATTATCAGTTAATACACCACTTGATGCACGAAGAAAATGATCACATGCTTTTCTTGTTTCACCCATTTCTAGGAGTGCAACAGCAAGAATAAATTTTCTTGATGCAGAATTCCATTCACACCAAGTACTAAGAAGTCGTACATATTCTTGAACAAGAAGAAATTGACAACTTGATAATAGCCATTCAGGAAAGACAAAATTAGAAACTGGCCATACAAGTTGTGCAATAATTGTCATTTGAGTTAACATTCCACAATGCCAAGGTATTAAATTACTGTTGTCTATATCCATGGAATTTATCAACAAATTATGAGCATGTTTAGCACCACTACATTGTACAAAATGCTCAAGAAGTGATAGTGATCTTTGTTGTGTTTTGTAATTACCTGTGCGTGGTTCTATAAGTTTTAAACTTGAAAGTCTTTGAATACTTGTTTCTAAAAGTGATGGTTGTGATGTTGGATTAGCTGTTATTTCACGAAGCCACATTACAACATAATAAGCTTGTGTTAAAACAACTGTACGTGGTGCTAATGATGATTTAATAGAATGCAACATTTTTGAATCAAAATTTTCAAGTCTTGATAAAACTATTCGTTGAAGAATCAATAAATTTCTGCATATAGAAAATCTTAAAAGAGCAATTTGTGCAACACTCTCAGTTATGGTTGAAATTCCAAGTTGACTAGAAAATAAATGAGTAGTGTTAAGTATAATTTTTGATATTTCAGTAGTATTGTTGTCCATAATCATTTTATCAGATTGACCAAGATCATATGTCAATGCTTCTAACAGCATTGCCATTGCTTTTGAGGCATCTTTAATCCTATCTAATTTATGATTAATTTCTGTTTGAAAATTAAAGTCTGATAATGGATCATCAGTTTCAAATGAAAGTTTCGATAACATATCATCAATAACAATATCAGGACTTTTAAGATAATAAAGTTCTTTTTTAAATTCACTTTTAATTTCTTCAGGCAATTGATTTTCTAGTAGTACAATTGCTGACATCAATAAAATTAAATCTTGACATGTTTCTTCATCTTGTGATAATATTGGAGTTGTCTTGAAATGATATGGGTAACATTGTTCATTGGATAACATAAGATGTTCAAGAGCCTCCATTGGGCGTAATAATGAAAATGATGATTTTTTCAATAGTGTAACACCATAAGCATTTGGTAACAGTAACAGTCCAACTGGTTTATTTCCATTAATATGATATTGAATAACACATGAATAAAATTTTGACCAGCATCTGTTTGCAATTTCCAAATAATCCTCATCTGTCATTTCATAATCCATAACTTCAGATTGTATTTCAGCTTCAACAGCCATACTAACACGTTCTTTTAATTGTCCTGATGATAATATCATGTCAGTATTTAAATTTGATTTTCTATAGATACTGAGTGCTCTTGTTATGTCAATCAATGAAAATTGTCCTGGTCGAAAAATATAATTTATGTATGATTGTCGTGGATCAGTGCCTAGATTACTAATAATATAATCACGATCAGGCGTCGGTTCTAAAATGGCTGTTTCCCATTTAGAACTTACTTGTAAACTATTTAGCGATAATTGTGCATGTGTTACAGCAACAGTATCCATATCAGTTGTTCTACAAACGGCCCAGAGTCTTGATATTGTAAATGAAAAATCAACGAGATGTTGATCAGGTGCCAAAAGTGTACACATTCTGACAAATTTAAATAAACCAGCATCTTGAACTAGTTTGAGGATAGAAAATTCACAGCCAGTGGAAAATTTTAAATAAATACCGAGATAAAATACATTGTCAGTTGAATTGAGTACTTTTTTCAACATATGTCCATGAATACCCTGTGATCCTTGATGGCTATCAATGGTCACATCAGCAACTGCAACACACTGAGATTTGTTGCATGACCACATTCTTAGAGTGCCTTCTCGACACAATGCAAATAAATATGTATTAACGTCAAATGTGTGCATTTCAAGTGACATGGCGACTTGATCTTCTGTATTTTTGCCTCTCAATGCAATTGCAATACCACTGAGAAATCTTGGTACAATCGAGTCTTGTTTGAGCTCAGTTGAATGTACCAAACCTGTTATTGTATCCAATCGTAGAACTGAAATACTACCAGTATTGTAAGCAAGTGCAAATATAGCTTCTTCGTGTGGCAAAGTTAGCCACGATGCTGCTGCATGTGGTATTGGTGAGTTGGTTGTTCCAGCAGTCGTTATAACATGAAAAGAGTGAGGATCACGAGTTGTTTGAAGTGATGCTTCACCCAATACTGATTGAACAGCAACATCCGGATATGAACCGAATAAATGTTCTTGTTTATGAATTTTATTTGGATGTGGAAATGTCAATTTATGTACACTTGCTACTGTTGCAACAAGAATAATAACTGAATTAGTTGTTTCATGTATTGATATTCCATCTAAAATTGGTGTATTCGTAAATTTATAACGAACTTTTGAATTAACAAGATTAACATCAAGACTGTGTTCAATGAGTTCTAAAATATCGTGTGATATTCTCCAGTAAATAAAACGATTTCTAGTATAATATTTATTACTGTTATTGTAAGAATAACCTCCAGCCCGTTCAGGCACTTTGATATCCTGCAGAGTACTTTGACTCCCACCTGAAAAGTACGATTACTATATTAATTAAAAATTTGTATATGAGGTTAGAACAACAACAACATTTATACAAAGTACTAAAGTTTTAAACATGTACAGATTTTTGACAAAACATTTAAGACCACAATCAAGTTTAGAATGTCTACATTATAAAAACTGTTGAATAAAATGAGATCTAAAGCTGAATGATAAAAAAATTATTTACCAGTATTTAGAGTAATTTCTTTCCATTTTTCTGGTTGTGTTTGATCGGGAATTATTTCCCTGTATCCCAAATTAAATTCCAGCATAATGATTTCAAAGTTCTTAAATCATTGATCAAATCAAAATGAAAATTAACACTTGAATACAAAAGACTTTAACTTTATAATGTTGAACAATGAACAACACAACAAATATGTGTTAAAATTTTTTTACTCTACGGGTGCATTCGTTTAATAAAAGTTTTTTTTTCGTTTTCCACTTTCGCTCTGTAATACCGGCCAAAATTTTATAGGAAAAAGCTGTTTTTTGTCGTTGCAGTACTGGCCAGTGATGGGTAATTCGACGATTTTTGGGGTATCATACAATCAAACTTATGATATTACATGAAGTGTATGATAGTTGAAAGTGCCCTCTATTCTCTAACTAACTCATTTATCTCACTTAGAGCCGGTTTCACTGTCCATAGTTAAGTTAACATGGGGTGCATTCGTTTAATAAAAAATTCTTTTTTCTTTTCCACTTTCGCACTGTAACACCGGCCAAAATTTTATAGGAAAAAGCTGTTTTTTGTCGTGGTAGTTCTGACACATGAC
>JAPYYR010001590.1:0-20985 GCA_030523065.1 Aphidius colemani
TCTGACTCATATATAAAAACTAATTTTAACGCAACTATAAAATACAAACTAAAGTGGGAATAAATATTTTTTAAATTCTCAACACATTACTTGTTGAAATACATATATATATTTAAAAAAAAATATAAAAAACTAATTTTTATTATGATATAGCTGAATAGAATGAAGAGAAATGAAAATATTTTGATTCAATTAATTTATTAATTATGTATTTTATAACTCGATAAGTATGGAAACATGTAGTGCACACAAATGTGCAATTAAATATATTCATTTCAACAGTTAATAGAGTTGAAAATTAAAAAGATAATCAATCGAATAATCCTTGATCATTTGCTGTCTATGTTATCCTTATTTGCACACAATTTATATTAGTAAGTTTTAAGAACAAGTTTTAAGAACACGCAAGAGGCATTTAAACCACAACGATCTCATTACACGTGCTTGATATTACTTGACTTACTTTATTTTTTATATACTCGTTATTGCCTCAAGCGTTTTGTTACACACTCATTTAATTAAAAAAAAAAAAATTGATACATACAAAATAAAATTAAACAATTTAAGATTGAAAATGGAAAAAAATAAAATTTCTAGATCAATTATCAGTGCGTTTTCTGGTTAAGCCTCAGATTATTTTTATTTTTATCACGATACTTTATTTTTTATTTATTCAATTTTTTTTTTATCTTTTTCACTTGTTTATCTTTAATGTTTATTTATTTATTATAATATATTTTTAATTTTATTCTCAATATTGTTATTTTTGTATTTTTTTTATTATCATACGTTAAAAATTTCACAACAATAAACATTAGCAATAATTTTCAATGTGAAAAAATTGGCAAAAAGTCAAAAATTTATGTTTAAGTTTAAAAAAAAAAATTCTTTCTTTTATCTTCAAACTTATATATATAAAATTTTTCGGACTGGTTCTAAATTACTCATAGATTTTTGACACACTTTATTTATTAATATAAACGTTTAAAATGTAGTAAAGTGTTTCAAAGCAATTCTAAAATAAAATATTACCGCGAGAAATAAAGTAACAGTAAAAAAATGTTTAAAAATATACTTAAAAAAAATATGTATATCGACCAGTATTTGCATGATTATGTTAATCATTTTAATATATTTCAATTAAATTATGATCTTTGGATGATTGCAATATGATACCAATCAATGACCCACTGATTGAATCATAACTGTTGCTGTTTAATTCAAGATTGAGTTTACCATCAATAAAAATATCTCGTTTTTATTATTCATTTCTATCCGGTTATATTCTCAATAAAATTAAACTTATATATAAAAAAAAAAAAAAACTAAAAATACATTATTTAATTAATTAAATAAAATATTTTTTAAATATAAAAAAATTAATTAAAATTAATTAATGAAAAAATAACAGAAATTCGTTTCCTCAAAATTTTGAGTTCATAAAGAAAAAAAAAATTATAAAGTTATAAAAATGATTTTAAATAAAAAATTATCACGTAATGTAATTACTTTTACATTAGTTATTAACCTAATGCCCGGAAATGACAGCATATTTGAGATATTTATTCTAAATGAGTATAGAATTTAACAACAACGAGATGCAATGTAAAAGAGTGAAATTATGTGGCTTGTTAGCCTAGAGTTCATGTTGTTTGTATGGACAGTGTGTGTGTTTATGCTAACTCGGTTGCATTGTTGTAACTTAATTGCATGAGTGCATTGTACATGCGTGTCTATTTACTACACTATTATTAGTAAAACTATTCGACGTATTTAAATGCCACGGATGATAAAATATCATTATTTTTAATATAAAAAAATTTTACAATTTTTAAATATTCAAGTTTTTAATTATTTTACTTTATCGAAGAATAAAAAATCCGAAACAATATCTGGATTTGATCAATGGAGAGTTATGTTTAGAGGTCCTGAAGGTTCAAGACACGAGTTGATACCTTTTGAAACTCTTGGTGATATTCCGACACCAGCAAAAATGATAAGGGTAATGAAATTGTTTTGTATGATTCAATTTGATAAATAAATAAATATTTAAAATAATAATAATAATTTTTGTGATTCTTTTTTCGGTTACAGGCTATGAGCTCAACAACAGTTCTGAAAACTTTAAAACCAGTAATATGCTCTGATTCACAATCACTGATTTTAAAGTACGACGAGCACAGTAATGTAGCAAATTACAAGTTTGGTATTTTACATCAACTAAAAGGACAAATAACTGAAGAACAATTATTTGGTAATGTTGGTATAACACCAGCATTACAGGAATTTATTGATATGATGGGAGACACCATAAATTTACAAACACACAATGGGTAATTAAAATTGTACCGTTATTTATTTATTATCTAATAACTGTTTACTAAGGGAAATTATATTTTTTTATTCAGGTATTGTGGGGGACTTGATAGAATGACTGGTGATAAAGCATTATTCACAAATTTTCGTGGTCGTGACATATTATTTCATGTATCTTCAATGTTACCATACAGTGCGACAGATAATCAACAATTACAGAGAAAACGACATATTGGAAATGATATTGTTGCAATTATATTTCAAGAAGAAGCTACACCATTTAGTCCTGATATGATTGCCAGTCAATTTCTTCATGTGTTTATTGTTGTACAAGTTATTCAGCCATGTACAAAATATACACGTTACAAAGTCAGTGTTACTGCACGTAAAGATGTACCATGGTTTGGTCCATCTCTTCCAATACCATCAGTATTTTTTCGAGGACATGAATTTAAAAATTTTCTATTGACAAAATTAATTAACGCCGAGACATCTGCATATAAAGCAGATAAATTTTCACAACTTGAGGTAAGAATATTGATGCATTATCTTATCATTTTTTGTTTAAAAATAAACTTTTATCATTATTTATTTATTTATTTATTTTAGCATCGCACAAGAGCAGCATTATTAGAGTCTCTTATTGAAGATCTACGTGAAAAAACGACTGAATTTTTAGGCTGTGATCCAATTTATGAAAATGGTTCGTTATCAAGTGAAGCAACAACATCAAATACAACTGGTTCAGGTAACCGTTTTCTTGAGAATGTACGTAAAGTATTGACTTCTCGTACGAGAAATTCAGCTGGTGAATCATCACGTAAATCATCACAGCCTGGATCAATTAGATCACCAACAATACGACAAATTTCACAAACAAGTTTAAAACAATCTGTTGAACCACGTGCTACAACTAGTTCACCAAAAGCAATTAACAGTGCAGATTCAGAACAACGAAGTCCAAGTGTATCTAGTTTAGATAGTAATCAATCAACTGGTGATAGTCATGATCCAACAATTAAACTTTTACTAAATGAAAGTACTGGTTATCGTCAAATAACAATCCATCCAGTACCAGGTGCTAGTATGCAAAATTCAATAAATAATAATAATGCACCAAGAGATTCAAGGTATGCACTTCTTATTGGTGATAAAACACGAGATGGTGGTTCATCAAGAGGTCAAAAAAATGGACAAAACGGTCATCGTAATTTTTATGAAAGTGATGATAGTTCATTGAATAGTGACTTGGATTTAGATCCGAACATTATTGCTGATAGCGACACTGGAATGGAATCAATGAGCTCAGCTGAGGCAAATGATGCAGCAAAACATAAAGATAGTGCTGTTGATAATGCTGATGTTCTTAAGCTAGAAGTGAATAGTTTAAAATGCGACAAGCTGGACTTGTTAAAGCAAAATGTGGTATGTATTAATTTTATTTAAAAGAATAAATAAAAATTATAAACTTTAAACAAACAAATATAATTAATTCAATTTTTTCTTTGTTTGTTTCATGAAGACTTGTCAAAGGGATTTAAAGCAATTACGCGAAAAAGAATTACAGCTACAGGCTGATCTTTCTTCGGCTTCCAAAGAGATCTTACGACTTAGACAAATGTTGAAAGAATGTACAACCAGTATTTCTGTTGATAGCAATGAACACCATGCTTCGGCTGTTTAAATTTATATTTATCAAATTATTTAAGATGTTATATAAATATAGAGAAAATTATATATTTAACTGTCCCTATGACGAACACAGAAATTTGTTTTTTTTTTTTTGTTTTTTGAGATAAAACAGTAGAAGCAGTGGCGAGAATAAAAAATAAATGTTTAAATATCATTGAACAATAAAAATATATCAATAAAAATATGTTTTTATTGTTGAAATATAAAAAATAATTTCAGTGTTTATTTTTCAGCATGTTTAACAAAAAAAAAAAAAAAAATTATTATATTTAATTATTTCTTCGAGATGTTTTATGCTTATGGACTGAAAACTGACCAAACAAAAATTGAAGAATAGAAAAAAAAAAGAAACAAGTTTAAACAACGAAATACCGCGGCAGGATTAATATTACTGATTAACTGATTATATATCCGTCTACTTAAGTATTTAAATGTTAATTTATTGTCATAGATAATTAAGATTATCACTAGATCCCTCATATGTCAATTGATGAAGATATAAAATGATGAGATTAAGATCTATTATTGAAAAGAGTGAAATATTTTTGCATTCGAATGGACTCTGATATAAAAAAAAAATATATTTCTATTAAAGTGAAAATACAAAATAAAGAATTATAATTATTCTCGATTGATATATATTTATATCAAAATAATAATAAGTATAATAATAATAAAACCGCTGTTTACCAATATTTGAAAAAATTAAATGTTTATTAATGAGAAAAAAAAAAAAACAAAAAAAATGTTTAAATAAAAAAACAAAAATAATTGAAAAAATTACAAAACGTTGTGTTTATTAATGGAAAAAAAAAATATATGTGTATAATATATTAAATATAACGTTTAACTATATTCCAGTTTCACAAAAAAAACAGAAAAAAAAACAGAGATAACGAAGTTTCAAAAGAATAATCATAGAAAAATCAGTTGTATGTTTATTACCGATTTTTTAAATGAAATTAAATGAAATCTGGATGTTGATTAGTCAGAAGTAAAAATATATATATATAAATATATTTAAATTCAAATACAAAATCATTCTAGATTGATAAGAAAAAAATCCTAAATACAATGATCGATCTTTGGTTTATTTATTTTCGCACTTTCATTTTAACTTCACACGGATTTTTATTATATCGAGTTTTATAATAATATCAAACATAATGAGGCACACACAGTTGTCGTAATTTACTTTCTTATAATTGCCATTTATTTTGGACACGCGTGTGAATCAGAGAACAATAATATTATCATGAAAATATCTCGAAGTATATAAAAGATAAAAAAATAAAAAGGATAAAGTTTTATCGATGTCATTTAAAAAAAAAACAATCCTGATCGTGGGATTTCTATCAGTTCGTAAGTCATAGCACTGAACCAAAATTTGTTTTGTCTTTTTTTTAAATAAATTTAAGTTCTTTTGTTTAATTAGTTTATATACACACCTCATCTATTATTTTAGAATGCATTTTACAATAATGATTTATTATTAAGATAAAAAGAAAATGAAGAAATAGAAAGCAAAAAAAAGAAGAGGAAAACAACCGTTAGTTGTATTTGTAATTTTTCGTGTATATATCAATGAATAAGTGCTTTATTGTCTTGATTTCCTAACACTCGATCGATCAATCGTTATTTATTCATAACAAATACCAAAGTTTAACATTAACACCACTATCATTCATCTCTTTAGTTTAAAAAAAAAAAAATCTTTTCTTTTACAATCTATTGTTCTCTATTTTCCCTATTCTTATCTACTACAATTTATTGCTTTTTTTATTGAAATATAATTTTTTTTTGTTACTAATAAACTTGCCAAAAAAGAAGAAAAATAATTCACTAAATAAACTGCAAGTATTTTTTTTTTAATTTAATTTTTTATTTTATGTTTATATTATTCTTAGATATTGAATGAAAGTATGTATAAAAAAAAATTATAAAAAATAAATAAGAAGTTGGTTCAGGGATATTTGACAAACACTATGTAGCATTTCAGCTGTGTAAATAATTTGATAGTTCGAATGGGCATTATTCATGTTCTAATATACTCAAAGGTATCGCTAAATTTAAAAATTTTTATTATTAAAAAAAAAAAAGAAAATGTACAAATATTAAAAATAAATTATTGTCAATTGGTCGGAGTCACTATAACGACAAAAATTATACTTAAAAATAATTTAGAAAAGAAAAGAACCATTGGAAATGAAAATTATATAGAAATAAAAAAAAAAGTTGCAATAAAAAAGTTTGAAAAAATAAATAATTATAGACCTATTATTTTAAAACAAAATGAATAACATAATAAATTAGTTATTTAAAAAAAAAACGTAAAATTTAATTAAATTGTATAAGGCGGAATAAAGAAAGAGAATTAAATATTATATAGAAAAAATTATTTTTCCATAAATAAATATTATGAAAAAGATAAGTAAATTGAAGAAATATTTATATTTTATATTTTTACATTGGATAAGCAACCAGCAATTCTAAGATAAATTTGACAAAATCAATCGAAACCACAAAGAGTATTTTAAACAAGTTTAAACCAAATAGATAAAAAAAAATAGTAAATAGTTTTTTGTATTATTAAAAATCCATCATAACTCTATCATGCTTAATTTACTAGCTCAAAAAAAATAATCTGTATACTTGTGAAACAAATAACAATAAAATTTATGATTTGTCAAAATAATATATAAAAGAGTCCTCTACCTATTTAGATTATTATTTTAATTAATAATCCATTTTCCTAATTTTTAATCCCTAATCAGCTTTTATTAAAAAACAACAAAAAATATAATATAATATTGCCACATTTTTTTTTTTTTTTTGAACAAGCAGAGCCATCTTTTGATGAAAAAAAAAATTATACATGGCAATCGATGACGTCATAAAAAGCACCTCTGGCGACATTTAAAAATGGTTTTTTCTTTTTTTTAACAACAATATTTATGTGTGAGTGTTGACGATAAATGTTTATTACCGAAGTAGTGTGAAACTGTGAATATCGGTCTTCGCAGTGCTTCGCAATAGCGAGTGAAAAATGGCTAATTGTCAGGCACAATTGTTAAACAGGTGAGGCCGCATATAAACTTGATAACATTTCAACGAAAAATAAAAAAAAAAAACCCAAATTATCAACAATACCACGATGACATTTCTTCAACCATAATAGATGTTTAAAAAGTGACAGTGTATTTTAATAATATTTCCCATATAATCCACCAGTGTTGGAGTTGATATTTATTATAAAAATTAAAATACAAATACATGTATACATTTTTGTAATAAATATAACAATCAAGATTAATAGATAGTGAACAAGTTAAATAGATATCAAAGATACTGATTTAAAAAAAAAAATAACAAAATGAGAAAAAATAAGATATATTATCAGTAGCAACTTCATCGACTTGACAATTGATAATAAAATGATAACAAGATAATTTGAGATAGCCATAAATAAATGAAATGAAGTAAAATATAAAATTAATATTAAAAAATTATTTAATATCAATAATATATTTATTTTAGTGCAAAGAAATCATTTTTTTTTTCCTTTTTTGTCTTTAAATAAAAAAAAAATCAAGTTTGATGTTTAAAACTTGTGTGTACACACAGAGAGACACATCATCATATAATATTAAAAGTATAAGAAAGATGGAAAATATATATATTTCGAAAATATACTAGCCATTTGGAAAACATAAGACTTAATTTTTTTTAGTTTCTCACTCAACGTTAAGCTACATCAAAGTTGTGACCTGTATGATCCAGGAAAATACACCTGGGATTTCATATGAAATTCACCTGTGTCTACCAAAAAAAAAAAAGAAAAATAAATCAATAAAAAAAAATAAAGAAAGAATAAAAAAAAACTACAGTCATTCATTCAAAGTTATCATTTTTAATGAATTTAAAAATGATTTCAACTATTGTGAGATTAATTTTTATATTAATTATTATCATTAGTATATAATTAATTAATTATATTTTTGATAAGTATTTATTTTTATTTTTTTATTACGATAAAAAAAAGAGAGAGGAATATAAAATAATAAAAAGAAATGTCATCGTGTGATTATTGTTTAAATGATTTGGTTTAAGTGTTAATTATTGTGATTAAAATAATTGAGAGATGAATTTTTATTAATGATTGATTTATTTTCAGGATAATAATTATTTACGTGTAGCTGAATGAATGAATAACAAATAAATTATTTTTTTTTAAAAATACTGTTGATTTAAAAATATACTCAATGAGGACAAATAAAGGCCAGGTGTGATTAGCCAGGTTGGCAACGAGATACAGTGGCATGGCTTCTGGTGCATCATCACTGGACAGCGTTGATAGCAGTGGTATGTCATTTTAAATTTTGAACAGTATTTAATTTAATGTTATTATTTGAGAACAAAAAAAAGTATCAAAAATCATTTCAACTTGCTTCAACTTGATGACTAACCATAATAAAGATGATTTTTTTAAATTTTGAATTTATTTGTTATTGTATTTTTTTAAAAAATGAAATTTATTATAAATAATCTAAATAAAAACACAAAGAAGCACTGGTGCTTACATGCGTGACCTGGGAGTTTCTTTTCTAGGTGAAAGCTAGACTTACAAGAGATTCATTTCTCTTTCAGTAAACTACTAATATTCTCAAAGCTAACTTGAATTTATTATTATAATAATTTTTAATAAACAAATAAATGTAAATTATTTAATTTCAATATATAAACATATATATCAAGTTGTAAAATAATCTAATAAAAAAATAACACTAATAAGCTAATTTTTAATATAATTTTTTGTAAGCTTGTAATTATTGTTAATAATTTTTCCAGATGGAACATCCAACATGGGTAAGAGCACAATAACACAAGTCAAATCGAAATATACCTATATTTTTTTTCCACGACACACACGTTTTTTGTTTTATTTATTTATTATTTTTTTTTCTACCTAAGTGTATGTTAAGTTATCATTTATCGTTATTTTTCATTCTTATCAGTTCCTGGTTATGTTTTTTTTATTTAACTTTTTTTTTGTTTGTATTATTTATTATTGTCGTACTGTAGAACGGGATAGTGGTGGATACGGCAGTGTTGGAAGTCCAATTGGTGGTTCCGAGTGTCGTAGTGATTATGATGGTTCGCAATGCGATCAAACCCTGGAACTTCAGTTACTGAGACATCAACATTCAGATACTGTTAGACGGTTTGTTTGTTTGTTTTTTCCTTTTTTTTTTTTTTGTTATTATTTCCTTTGAGTTATTTGTTTTATATTTTAATTCTATTATTATTTATTCAATCATGGTGATTAAATAATCCTTGCTCCATATATATTTAACTAAACTACATGGATTGTCTATTGATTAAACCCTATGACCTAATTTTTAACCTAGTTATAAAACTGTTATTATTTTATATACAATACATATATGTATTATTATTTATTCATTTATTTTTTTATCCTTGAATAACAACAGCTAATCTTGAACACCTCTTATCCCGAGACGTGTCACCAAGTTTTCCGCATGCATAACATGCAAACTCATATGAAGAGCAATTTTATGCCAACCTAGATGGTTAAACCGTTGAATCGAGAGATATTGATTCTCTCTTCTACATTGTTTCAATTTATTATTTTTATTTTTTATATACACATATTTTTTTTTTTTTTTTTTTTTCTACAACGAAAATAGACTTTTAATTCGATATACCTGTCGCAGCGTAAAGAAAAAATGAGGATGATATCTATCTATGTATAATATAAAACGAAAAAAAAAAATTATAATATAAATAACAAAAATAATATGCAAATAGAAACAGATTTAATTGAAAAATACATATCAAAAGCAAAATAATTGAAAAAACTTTTAGTTGACTGATTCTGCCTTTTGAAAAGCAACTATTTATTGATTGTTATATATTATATAAATTGAAAATAATAATAACAATTTTTTGTTTGAAATATACAGGTGTGATTTTGCTCCTTGTAGATGTGAGCATACAATAAATGAATTGGAATATTATCGTGGACAACACATGGTAGCAATGAATCAACTAGAAGCAACAACACAAGAAACATCCGCATTACGTGGAAAATATAGTGATTTAATTAACGATAAACAACGTTTAGAACGTGAAGTACAATCATTACAAAAAGAAATGAATGAATTTCGTAATCAAAGTCAAGAGGTACTTGTTACCGATACAAATGATGCCGAAACAATGACACATCTTTATAAATCAGCAATGAAAAAATATGAAGTTGTTAAAGAAGAATATGATTCACTTAGAAAACGTTATGATGATTTAATTGCTGGTCATTCATCAGCAGTTAATAAGGTAAATAATAGTAATAATAGTTGTAAATATTTTTTTGTTACAACTCAAAAGAAATAATAATAAAACTGATTTAATTAATAGCTTGAACTTGCTGAAGAAGAAGTAACAAGATTAAAAAAACAATGTGATGATACTATACAAGAACGTAATAGTGCATTTAGAGAAAGAAATGGTTTAAAACAACAATGTACTGCAGCATTACGTGAATGGGATATTGCATTACGTGAAAGAAATGAATATCGTGAGGCATTATCAAAAGTACAACAACAACATGAAGAAGCTGTTAAAGAAATTAATCAAGCAATGATGTTACGTATGAAAGCAAGTAAAGATATGAAACGTTTAACTGAAGAAAGAAATGCAACATTACAAGAATACAGTTTAATAATGGGTGAACGTGATACTGTACATAAAGAAATGGAAAAACTTGGTGATGATTTACAACAAGCATATTCTAGAATAACGCATTTAGAAAATCAAAATAAACAAATTAATGATGAGGTAAGTATTGGAAAAATTTTAATAATTATATCATAGTGATATTTTATTGATGTAAAATTGTTTTTATACAGAAAAAAAAATGGTCATATCAAATTGAAACATTAAGACGTGAAATATCATCAGCACTTAATGATCGTGATGAAGCACTTAAAGAATGTAGTAAATTACGTCTTAAATTTGGTGATTATAAAAATCATAATGAATTACATTCATATAATCGTGAATGTGGTGAAGTGACAAATAAAGAAGCTGAACGTGAAAAAAATACACGTGATTATGAAAAACGTAAAAAAGAAGGAATGGATGATTTAGATCAAGCAAATTTAGAATTAGATAATTTACGTAAATTAGTTGATACATTACGATTTCAATTGGATGAAGCAATACCAGATGCTGAAGTATCAAAAAGACGCCGTGATTGGGCATTTACTGAACGCGATAAAGTTGTACTTGAACGTGAATCAATAAGATCATTATGTGATACATTACGACAAGAAAGAGATCGCGCTGTTAGTGAACTAGCTGGTGCATTAAGAGATTCAGATGATATTAAAAAACAAAAAAATGAAGCATTAAAAGAATTAAAAAATTTACGTGAAATGATGGAATGTAATAATGATTTTAATTCATTGCATCAATATCAATATGGTTATAATGAAAATGATGTTACCGAATGGGATTTATTAACAATACATATCGATTTAACAAGATTATATCAAGAATCAAATGACTTTGGTTTTTTATTAGTTGGTGGACGTGATAATCCACATTATCCAAATGATACGGGTATTTATGTTGCTCAAATTAATCCAGGTAGTTCACTTGATGGTAAGTTACGTATTAATGATTGTATATTACGCGTTAATAATATTGATTGTACATCAGTAACAACACGTATGATATTAGAAACATTACGTTCATCAAATGTTGGCACAGCATCATTGACAATTAAAAGACGTAGATATGCTTGTAAATTTTTACGTACAACACAATTATCAATTGGCAATATACCACACGGTATAACACTTGAACTTGGTATTTATATATCAAAATTATCACCCGGTAGTTTATCAGCTAAAAATGGTAATCTTGCTGTTGGTGATAGAGTATTAAATATTAATGGTAAACCAATGGATAATGTTGAATCATTACATGAAGCTGTATTAATATTAAATGATAATACAGTTGATGTATTAACAATAACAACATTAAAAGGTATACCACAATTGCCTCTATTATCAAATAATGATACAACAACAACAATGACAACAACCACAACAACAACATCTTCATCATCATCATCACCAATACAATTTAATTCAGATAATAATAAACAAAAAATGGTTAATAATTATTCACAAACAGAACAAGAAAGAATGATGCTCAAAGCAACATCTGATGATTATGAAAGACGGTATATTGCATCAAATATTGGTGATAGAAGTATATATAAAGTATCAAAATCTGTTAGTAATGAAAAATCAAGTGGCATTAGTCATGCATGGGATAATATTAGAGAAAAAATTGATATTGTACGCGGTCGTCGTAATAGTAAAGATCGTGAAGATAAAAAAAACCGTAATCATAGAAATACAAGCCCAAATACATTTGAACAAGAACAAGATGCAATTGCTGAATTAGATTCGGTTATTGATAGTTATCATAAAAAAACAAACAACAATAATAATAATAGCAATAATGGTGTATTAAAAAGAAGTAAAAGACGCGGTACAACAACAACATTATCATCATTAGCACCAGCAACAGGAACAACAATAAGAACAAGTGGAGGTTTAACAACATTGTCAATTACAAATGATAATAATAAAATTGAAAAAAATGGTGGTACATGGCCAAAGACACGCGGCGTTGGGCCAACAATCGAAAATGGTACCGGTACTGTTATTTATCCAAGAAGAACAAAAGAACGACCACTATTAAGTGTACTACCAAATAATCCACCGAAATATGATAGTTTTGGTTATAATAAAATATCAAATCCAGTACCACTATCGTCATTTACAAATGTAAGCAATCGTCATACTGTTTATAAAGCAATGGAAACACCATTGCAAAATTTTAGTAAATTATTTGGACAAAAATCATTTATACCACAAATTCAATTTAAGGATATAGCTATGGAGAAAAAATCAGTTAATGATTTTGATACATCAGTAACATCGACTACATCAACAACTGACGGACGTTCTGAAACGAGTATTGATTATTCAACAATAAAATCGGGTAATATTGGTGAATATAGTCATACTAAACGACGTGTACAAAAACAACAACAACAACAATACAGTTCCGGCAGCAATGATTTGACAGCACAAGATTCATTGCAGCATAATCGTACTCATTCACAATTATATCCGTCAGTTGCATCGTCATCAACAACAACAACAGCAATAAATCCGAGACAACAATTGGCTGGTAATTTTTCATTTCCCCCATTCACACATACGCATCCGCATCCACATCAGCATCAACAAATGACATTATCATCATCGCGTTATCCATCACCATCATCACTACCATCAGCACAATCTGGTGAATCAATTGGTTTACCTGATACACGCTCATATTGTTTTGAGCCAACCTATAATCCTTTAACTCAATTATGTGGTCATAATCATACGCCATCAATGGATTTATATTATAATAAACCACGTATACCACATCATCCAGTTGGTGTTGCGTATGATGTACCAACATCATACATACATGGTTATGAAGGTGGTACATTTCCACGTAAAAAAGAAAATCAAAGATTTCGTATACCATCAAATCCGAGTGTGACATCAAAAAATAGCGTTGGTAAATTATCAACTGGTTCAATTGAAAGAACCTCTGATCGTGGTAGTCCGATGCCAACATTTCATGTTGAAGTATTAAGTCCTGGTACTGGTAGTGGTAATGGTGGTAATAATTCAGGTGGTGGTAATGTTAGATGTGGTAATAATAAACGTTTAAGTATGCCTGATTATTGTTATAATCAACCAACACCAGCACCCGGTGAATTAAGAAGAGTACATATTGATAAATCAGTTGAACCACTTGGTATACAAATATCATGCTTGAAAAGTGGTGGTGTATTTGTATCAACTGTTAGTGAGCATAGTTTGGCATCACAGGTTGGCTTACAAATTGGCGATCAATTGCTTGAAGTATGTGGTATTAATATGAGAAGTGCAACATATCAATTAGCTGCTAATGTACTTAGACAATGTGGTAATTCAATTACAATGTTGGTCCAGTATAGTCCAGATAGTAAGTATTTTATTTGTGTGTTTTTTTTTTATTCTAACAAAAAAATTAATCTAAAGGGAAATGCCAAACTACGACTAACAATTAAAAATACGTAAATATTATTTAAAGTTTCATTGTCATTTTGATGTTGTAAACATATTATATTGATGTTGTAATTTTTGCACGACTAATAATAATTCAAAAAAAAAAAAAAACTTTTATCACTTTAATTCATAGAAAGTAGTATTGAAAATAAAACGAAAAAACTAGATATAAATATTATAATTTAATAATTTTAATATTAAAAAAAATTTGAGAACAAAAAAAACTAATTCATTTGAATTTATTTTTTAGAATACAACGAAACTGAAGGTTCAGGTTCATCAAGTTCATCAGAAGCCGGCGGGGAAGAGGCTGCAAGTCGTAGTGGTTCACCAACACCTTGCAATAGCCCAGAAGTACCACGTAAATCAACAATTGAAAATGATAAATCAACTGAGCCAGAACGCGATATAACAAATACATTAATGCCACCAGTTATGCGTGAACGAGAAGTACGTAGTTCAGCATCAATGGAAGTACGTGGTACACAAGAACGTGAACGTGAAATACGTAATTCAGCATCACTTGACATTAATATACGTAAACCTGAATTACGTAATTCAGCAACACTTGAAAGTATGAGAAATTCATTGACAATTGATTCATTACGTAGTGGTACATTAACACGTGGACAAATAAATCAAGCAATAACAACATTGCAACGACAAAATGCAACAATACGTAGTCCAACACAAGAAGAACAACAACAACAAAACCGTTCAAAAATTCCACCAACAATTGAACCACGTTATTTATTTATTGAAACACGTAAATGTTCAAATTTAGGCATATCATTAGTTGGAGGTAATGGTGTTGGTATATTTGTACATTCAGTACAATCGGGTTGTTTAGCGGAAGATGCTGGTTTATGTACTGGGGATAGAATACTTGAATATAATGGTGTTGATTTACGTCAAGCAACTGCTGAACAAGCAGCACTTGAATTAGCACGACCAGCTGATAAAGTAACACTAGTCGCTCAATATATGCTTGATCGTTATAATGAAGTTAAAGATAAACCAGGTGATAGTTTTTATGTTAAAGCAATGTTTGATCGTATTGGTGAACTTGGTGATTTTCAATTACGTTTTCATAAAGATGATATATTGTATATTGATAATACAATGTTTAATGGGACACCTGGCCATTGGCGGGCATGGGTAGTTGATCATACTGGTAGGCGTGATCAATGTGGTATTATACCAAGTAAATTTAAAATTGAAGAAGAATTATTATTGAGAAGATCACTTGGTGATTTAGAAACAGATAATAGTAGAAGAGGCACAACAAGTGCTAGAAGAAGTTTTTTTAGACGTAAAAAACATCATAGATCATCAAGTAGAGATAGTAAAGATTTATCACAATTAACAAGTGTTAATATGGGATGGTACAGTGATAGTGGTACACTTAATGAAGATAATTTACCAGCAAGTTATCAAAGAGTTGAAAGACTTGATTATCCAACATTAAGACCAATATTAATTGTTGGACCGTTAAATGAATGTGTTGCTACAAAATTATTACAAGAATTTCCAAATGAATATATTAAATGTTTACCAGAAGCAATGCATTGTTCACAAGCAACACTTGATCAAGGCTTGAGAGATTCACTTTATGTTGATTATAGAAAAAAAGGAAGTTATTTTGAGTGTACTACTGTACAGGCTGTGAAAGATATTTGTGCTAAGGTAATTTAATTTTCATTATCTCATTCAACACTTAACTTTTTATACTTTAAAGTTTTAAAAAATACTATCATCAGTTACTAATATATAGTAAAAGACCGAGATCAATGTAATTATAAATTAATTAAAATCTTACCTTTAGCAGATGATCATTTTCCCCCTTTAGTCATCAAAATGCTCCAACCAGCTCTAAAACCATATAGGTCATTATGATTCCATCAGCAACAGCTAACCATCATCATATTCACTGCACTACATTTTCACAAACTACACAACACAATTATCACGTACTTTTCACGATCACTTTTACTAACACTATTACTTGTTAAAAGAAATACTAAAGCCACATTAACTTGCACTAGTTTATAAATGAATTTAATATTAATTATTGGATTGATAATACACGATACTCGGGCCACACGTTTTGTTATCTGTAAACAATAAACATTTTGTTACTAATAATTTTGATGCTAAAAAATAATTGTTGATGAAAAAAAAAAAAAACTTCACCATTATAAAAACCTCCCTAATTATTAATTATGATGATTTTATTTTTTATTCCGAAATGCAATAATTTTATTATTTCATTATCATAAAATATATATCGTTATCATTTATAATTGTAATAATAATAATAACATATTTCATTGATTTATTTACAGAATTCACATTGTATTTTGGACATTTCAATTGCATCAATTGAACGACTTCATCGTCACCAAATATATCCAATTGTACTACTGATTAAATTTAAAAGTACTAAACAAATAAAAGAAGTCAAAGACTCGAGATATCCAAGTGACAAAATAAGTGCCAAAGCAGCTAAAGAAATGTATGAACATGCATTAAAATTGGAAACTGAATATAGGCAATTTATTTCCGGTAAATTTATTTATTTATTTATTCGATTTTAATTATTTTCTTTTTTAATTTTAATAATAAATTTAAATTATTGTTTTGTTTAGCTGTGATTCCGGCCGAGGCTAATATGATTTATCTTTGTAATTCAATTAAAACCGAAGTTGATCAAGAGCAAAGGTAAAATAATAAAATTTTATTATTTTAATTTATATTTAATTTTTAAATAAATTTTTTTCTTTTTAAATTAGCAAAGTGTTATGGGTACCTCGAGGACCAACCTGACATCACCGGGGGGGTCCCCATAAGCCACAGTGGAAGTCAATTTAAATTCACCGGGGGATCCTTGCGTCTTACAAAACATCTCTACAATTAGAGACAACAATAACGTTCGTGTTTGTAATTTTTTTTAAATTTTTTATAAAAATTTTTATTTATTTACATTTTATTTTCAACGAAACGTACCATTATATTGTTTGTCTTTTATTATTATTATTATTTCACGGTCATATTGTTATTTATTTATTTTAAATTTATTATTCAAATGTTATCTACCAACGTTCTATGAGTTTTTTTTTATATATGTCTTTGAAAGAATTTAGAAAAAAATCATTTTATGATAAAATGTTATGCAGCAAGTGAAGGAGAATAATTATCGGTGTATTTTTCCGATAATATTTGAGCTTATAAAACAAAGTGGGAACAGTTTTTAAAAAAAATACAAGACCGTAGAATAATAATCGTGGTAAGTCGCGGATTTCTTAGCTACGAAAAATTAAATATTAATAATGAAACGTCGGTGGAGGATTTAAGGAATTGACAAACTGAGCTTTTTAAAATAGTCGAAGTAATTAATTTTGAATAATATTTTATTTCTTTGAAGAAATTTAATAAAAATATCAATGAGTTGAAAACTCAAAAAATTATTTTACGAAAAAAAAAAAAAATTTATAATAATAATTAAGAGAAACTATTTTCTTCATCTCGTACAATGATAAATTTATTGAAAAAATTAGGAAAAAAAAGTTGTTAAAATTTATATACGTCGTCTGGAAAACGAGAGTATTTTGTACGTTAATTAAATTATTGTTGAAATGAGATACTCAACAAGGCATTTGACGAAAAAAAAAAATGTTTGAACATTAAATTAGTTTTATTTTATGAAAAAAAAAAATGTTTTATTTCATAATCAGCGACAATATTAAGACGTAAGTTAATTTACTGAGACCAAAAATTAAAGGAATATACGAAAGCATAGGATTAACAATTAGATTTAAAAAGAAAAAAAAAAAAATTAAACAATTTATTGGCAGCACATATAGGCAGTAGTAGTACTGCAAAAAATTAAAATAAAGTAAAAAAAAAAAGGAAGAGAAATAAAACGTGATAACTAAATATAATAATTGTAAAAAAAAAAAAAACTATCAAGTATGGAAATAAAAAGGCGCAAAAGAGACTTGTATAAAAAGAATAAATAAATAAAAAATGAAAGGAAATACAATTTAAAAAAAAAAAACGTGATTCCGATAATATTCTCAATCACATCACTGTGATAAATTTTTACTGCTTCACCGTTATGAAAATCTTCCTAATTATTAATTACGATGATTATATTTTTATTCCGAAACGCAATATTTTTTTTTAAAATATATAATTTTTTGCAATAAAAAAAACAAAAGTAATAAACGTCATCAGGTTGAACTAACACGTTGATTTTAGGTAGACACTGTTGTTGAATTTGAATAAACTGATTGTTAAAATATTTTATTAAAAAAGCAAATAATATTTTCTAGGCTTTTTATTCTATCTGTTTAAAAAAAAAAAAGTAAAAATAAATTCAAGTGGAGGACGCGGTAATATTGTGAATCTATAAGACAATAATTTCAATGCAAAATCGAGAATATACTTATTTATTTTTGGGATCATTCATTGAATTTTAAGAATAAACTATCAAGTTATTATTATAAATTTTACAATCATTTAATTGACAATTAAATTGTGTTTGAATTAAGAAAAATTTGTTCTCGATTGACGTTGATTTATTGTCTCTAGTTGTTTAATGATAACTAATAAAAAAAAATAAATAATCATCAACAATTCCGTTTGAAAAATGCACAGTACTATTAACCGTAAATAATATTTAATTACTCAGTATAAATAATAAAATATTAATAATAAAAAAATTTGCCAAATTCTTCACACATATCACCACTTTTGCCGGCAAAAGTATTGTTGATAACAAAAAAAGAAAAAAAACATATTCTACGCATTCGTAGGCATTACCTTTCTCTGTCTGTCCAATATTCGTCCAAATATATAAAATGATAAATCATTTATTGAATATCATTTTTTAACTCAACTTATAAACTAATCTGTCTATGTAAATTTTTTTAATTTAAATTGTTGGTTTTCGAGAATATTGTTTTTAAACAATCTTATCGCTCGCTCAAAATAAAACAGTTGTGCTTGGTCCCGTTGGACTAAAAATATATATTTAAAAAAAAAAAAAAAACAGTGTCTTCGCTCAGTAAAAAATTAATTAAATGTATTTAACTGTGGAGGAATTATAAAAACTAAATTTAAAAAAAAATTGTCCTGTGATTTACTACTATTTCACTGAATAAAAATATTTTTAAAATTGAAAATTCTGATGAAGAAATCAAGTCTTTAAAATATATATAGTAATAGATTTTAAAAAAATTGTTGAGATTGAAATGTTATTGACTTGTTTAAAGGTAGATGAAATAATGACAGGGAAATCAGTGAAGTTTTAAAATCTCTTGTTGCCAAGGAATTTTTACTGCCCGAAAATTTACTATATAAATTAAATTTAATAATAATAATAATAATCAATCTGTCGTGTGCAGAATAAGAAAAATGTCGTAAAAATTTAAAAACGTAAAGCACAGTGACTATTAGAATAAATAACGAATTACTGATAATTAATAAAGAAAAAAAAAACGTAATGGAATTGTTTTTTTTTTTAAATAAATTAAATAAAACAGTATTTAAAAAAATATATATATATTCTCGAGTTATTAGTCGCGACAACAATCTCAAAAAAAAAAAAAAAAGGAAAAAAAAATGTTTAGAAAATATCTCTATGTATAAATTCTATTGAAGCTAAGTATTAACAAAAAAAAAATAAAATGACCACTCAAAATTACACTGACTTTTTTCTTATTTTTCACTTTATAATTCACTGTTATTTTACCGTATTAATCAAAATTAGACGAAGCAATTAAAATAATTTATCACTTGACCGGACACGCAAGAATTGAATTTATTTAGATTAATAAAAATGACCGCGATATTACAACTAAATCGAATAAAAAAAAAAGAAAAAAAACCCCGATAAAAGAATTCAAAAGACTCACCCCAAAGACAGGCAAGAAGACAGGCTCAGGAAGGCAGTGAACAGGAAACAGGTTAGTCTTCATCCGGGTGTAGACACCATCCGGAGAGCTCCAAGCCAAAGCAGCCACCAGGTCAAGAGAGGTTCCATACAGCGTCAGCATACATCGTCAACGCAGCACATCAGCTCCAGCTGGTTGAATTGCCGTGGTAAGGGCGGCAGCAGACGACAAGCGTTACGTGCTGTGGCGTAACCGGAGGCAGCAATGGCAGCAGCAGCGCACCAGGTCCAAATGGCTGTAGCGATGAATACGGCAATCCACTAGTATTAGTCCAATTCAGCAGCGTTCCAGATTGAAGTTTCCTCTGCATTGCCAGCAGGAATTATTTCCAATGTTGAGTGGCAACTCCGGCCAAAGTAGTCAGCAGCAGCAGTAGTAAGGTAGAGATGTGGTCAGCGTGGTGTCGGCAGCAGCAATGAGCTAGCGGGCGGTGAATGACTCACTTATATACAGTCGCTGAGCAGCTTGGCACTTTGCATCCCCATTTTTTCACTCTAAGCCAATGAGGAAGAAGGTGGTTCTAACAACCAATGGGAGAATAGCTCGTGATCTGATGATGTGGTTCTGAAAATGTTTTTATCGTGCAGTCTTAAAATAATTATTTAAACAAATTCAAAGCATGGAAAAAAAACTATTTTATAATCGTTTGATAGAGAAAAACATCAGCTTCAATTTAAGATAAAAAAGAAATTGTTTAAACACATCATTTATTAAATAAACAATGATTAGTAGAAAAAGTTAAAGCTTGTGAATGTAGATGTGTAACTTGAAGACAATTTTTTTAATAATTTAAATGTTAAAACCAAGGT
>JAPYYR010001591.1:0-14155 GCA_030523065.1 Aphidius colemani
ATATAATATTAATTTGACTTTATTTATTTGTTTAATTGTGTTTTAATTATTTTTTTTATTAAAAACGAAAAAACATTCGTAGAAAATGTGTACAATCTTGTAAATCAATATTTTTTCTTCATTTAATTTAGATACAAAATATATTTTCAATTAATTTTTTCCACCAACACGATCTCTTGGAATGAGTCTAAGTTGTGATCCATGTTTTAAAAAAACTGTACCTAAAAATTTAACGTTATTTTATTAAAAGGAACGAAAAAAAAATGAAGTTTTTAGTTATTTAGTTTAGGAAATTAGAGGGATATATTTACCAGCTGTTTGAGATGGATTAATACCAACACCATCATCAGTGATAATTGCTGATGTTTCAGCATTAACTCTAAATTCTTCAGCAGCAAATTTCAATACAGCAGTAAGTGGTGTTGTCTCTGGTACTTTAAGTCTAAATTAAAAAAAACAACAAATATTTTTTGTTTTGTTTAACATTTTTTATTTAACGAATAGATGAAAAAAAAAAAGAATTTATTATAATTGAATTACATCATTGAGTTTTTTGACTTGTATAAATTTATGATACACAATTATTTTCAATTTCACTCCATATAATATCATTTGTATGTACTTTAGCTAAATCTAATCTTCGCTTAACCAACTCAACAACAATATCATCAGATAAATTAAATAACTTTTTAAATATTTTAATAAGATAATCATAAGAAAAACCATGATCACACGTATAAATTTCACCATCCCAATTCATATTTCTTCCAAAATAAAATATAGCATCAACAAAACTAATTCTAAAGTCAAAATTGTCAAGTATTATTGATAATAATTTATTTGACGAATCAGTTATTGCAATGCAAATATCCGAATTATTATCATCAGTTAAATTTTTTAAATATTTAATAATTGAATTTTTTAATTGTTTGCTAGTATTATTTAATTGTATGTAATTTATAATTTCATTTGTATAACCATCATTGAGCATTTCATCAAGACAACTATTAAATTCATCATGTTTACCAAGTGATATTAAATTTTCCCATTCAGCTAGCCTAATGTCGTCATCAAATTTATTTCTATCAATACCACAATTAATTAATGATTCAATTAGACTATTATTTAATAATGAATTTGTCAATATATTTATTAGAAAATTATTTAAACGTTGACTACTTAAATTATCAATGTATAAAGTTAAATATTTATCAACAGCACTTGTTGGTGTATTTGAATTTTTCATAAATACTTGTAATATATTATCACAGGCTAATTCAAGTTCATCACATGAATATAATTTTGTTCTTTTTTTATTTTTCCAATGTTCATGTAAATGACTTATAAAGTTAATAATATTTCCTTGTTTTTTAGCTACTGATATTATATTTTCAACAAAATATGAACATTCAAATGCATTTTTAATGTTATTAATATTTATTTTTTCAAGTGCCAATGGACACTCTAGAATTATTAAATATTTATCAAATTTTGTAAAAATATGCTCCAATGTTTCTTCAGTCATTTTTCTTTTATTTATCAATTAATTAATTATTGTTGTGTTAATATGATGATGACAACCTTTCATCTTCTGGCAACCAGAATTTCACTGACTCATCTGTTTTGAGAAATAATATAATATGAATTTATTTATTGGAAGCCAGAAGAGTCAAGGAAATTATTATTAAAATTAATATTTATTTTTTACTTACACTTTGAATGGCAATTTTGGATCAGACGTCAGAGTTATTTTAAAAGTAACTTTTGATCTGAAATATTAAACATATGGTATTATTAATAAATTTATTACAAGTGTCAATAATCTTCAATCATCAACAACAAAGTAAAAAAGAAGAACAAAAAACTTGTAAAATAAATTTAGAGAAAACAAGTAAATCTTTGAATAAAAAAAAAAATATAAAAATACTTCAATTGGAAACTCACGTCATGATTTATTCTTGTTTATTTACTTTTTTTATTAATAGAAATAACAACAAAAAAATTTAATCTGTCTTGAGTTTCTTTTTGGCTTGAGAAAGTTAACCTCGAGTCCTCGATTTAACAAACACAAAAAAAAAGTAAGAGACAAAAACACACACGTCAACAAAAATAATATCGGCAAGGTAGACATCATGCAGTTAAAAAAATTGTTTATAGCTGTTATTGTTATTTTTATTGTTAATAATATTATTATAATTGTTATATAGTTTAGTATAATCCACCGATACAATACCTATTACTACATATTGTCTATTATTTTGAAAAAAAAATTATAATTCGGATGAATTTCTCTCGTCATTTATCATCTACAAATTTACCTGTTTTTATATTTATTATTAATTATTTTAAAAAATCAACTTGTGTGTAAAAACATCTATAAAAAAAAAAAACTTTATTTAATAAACTAATTATTATTTTTAATATCAATTTGTATTGTTACGGTGAACTTTTTATTTTCTCTTTTCGATTGACGACCAGCGTCTTGTGCTAATTATCATTTTTTTCTTCTAAATTTTTTAATAGTAATTATTCAATTATATTAATTTAAATCTCAATTAATTTTTATTGTAAAATCATTAGCAATTTTATGAAAACATCAGCTATTTTAAGCTTAATTTTTATTACAATTATTATTGCAATTAATTTTAATAATCAATTATGATTACTGATGATAATGATGACGAGATAATTTATTTTTTCAATCTTTAATACTCCAAATTGTTATTTTTTAAACTCCAAAATTTAATGAAAAAGTTGATAAATAAATTGTAAAATATAATTTAATTTAATTTAGATGAATTGGGTTTTTTTTTTTCCTTTTTTTTTTTTAGTTTTATTTATAAAAACAAAAATCAAGAAAAATAATAATTAAATGAATATATTCAATTTTAATTTACATTGATGATTGTGGACGGGGATGAACCATACTCACTATATAAAGTGTTTTGTATTTTTTCAGTATACAATTTGTCATTTTTGTTATTTTTTTTTTTCATTATAAATTAATAAAAGGTTGAGAGATGATGCTCGATAACATTGAGTTATTCAACCTTGCTTGAATCGAAATTATAGACAATGATATAATAAATGGTGCTTAAATATGATGAATTTTTTTAAAAACATTTTTCTTATTTTGTTTATACGATTTAACAGTAAGATGATTTTAAATTGATTTACATTTTTTTTTTTTCAAAATGATTATTATTATTTTATCCTGCAGTGGGAGACAGTATTTGTTTGTTTGTTTTTTTCTGAAATAAAATAAACAAAAAAATAAAGATTGTAAATTGATAATACAATTTGGGTGAATTTTTTTTATATAAAAAAATCATTCATTATGAGAAGACGAGGCCGAAGAATTTTATCTTGAGAAAATTGTCTTATTATTTATGACGATTATTGTTGTTTTTTTGTTTCTTTTTTCATATACAAAATATTTGGCATGAATAATCCATGAAAAACATTAATGTCAATTGCCAAGATGTATTAATTTGCAATGACTTTATCATGTTTTTTCTTTTGAGATAATAAATTATTATTTCTTTTGTTTAGTGATACTTTCATAAATACCAAAAATTTATTATAAATGAAAAAAAAATCAAATCTAAAATCATTGTTTTTATTTTTAACAAGATTTTATTTTCAAATGCGTAGGTGAGTTTATTTACCGAGGTCGAAATCACGCAACAATGACGCAATCGAAACCCATTTAGTAACGTCACGCAAATCACAAACGTCGCAAAATCGAAATAAATTTACTCAAAATTTATTTCCTCATTTTCAAGTAAACAAAAAATAAAAGTTTGTACTTTTTAAATTTAAAAAAATTCAAATTACTTTTTATTATGATTTTTTCTTTTTTAGTAAATTAATTTCTAATTAATATTTGGATTCTAGATGTCAAAAATTAACGATTAATACAATTTTGTTTGTTTTTTTTTTTTTTTCTTTATATCATTAAATTTTGACGATTTAAAATTGATGTTTATACAATCGTCTTTGTACACACAAATTAATTACATATTTCCTCTTTCAGTTCTACAATTTTTTTTTCTTCTTAGTCCACTTAAAAATACATTTGAATAAATTTAATTTTAAAAAATTTCCATTTTCAATTATGGGCTTTATTAATTGTTCATTATTTATATATAATTTTTTGAATTATCAATTATTATTCAATCCTATTATTTTTGAAATATTATCAACAAAAAAAAGCGCCTCTAATTTCATCATTTTAAAAATCCAACAAATTTATTCTTAATAATAATATAAAAAAAAAAAACTAATAATAATAATAAACAAGATGTGCATTTATTTATCTTCGGATTTTTTATCTCGTCTTCGTCGTATGAATGTGCAGGTTACAATATGAGAATCAAAAGAAGGAAATGAAAAACATGGACAAAAAATAAATAAAAAAAAATGTCCTCAAAGGTGAGATAATTATCTCACGTAATCCTCACCAAGCAGAGGGGAGTATAATGAATAAAAGTTGGATTTAAAACGTCATTTTAGTGTTTCATTTTTTTTTTTTTTTTAATCATTAATCTTTTACTATTTTTTTTTCTTTTTTGTTTTTTATTTCTAGTCATTTCGATATTCAGAAAGGAAACATAGGTGTGTATGTATGTGTATTGTTTGTTTGTTCATTATGAATTATTAATAAAAAGAAGTCCTAATATTTATATCGTCGAACCTCAAATAATTATCAGTTGTTTGTTCACTTTTTTTTATTTTTGTTGTTGGGTCCACGTGGCGGCGTAACCGGCCTGCCGGAATTAAGTCCACCATATGTGAACTTTCGTTTATCAGCTGGTTTTAATATTTGAAAACTACACATAAGTGTATCATCAACAGACATCATGGCACCTGCATTGTCAAATTCACCACAATAATTTGGTGCTGAAAATAGTGTTACCAATTGTCGTTTTGCAAAAAATTCATAGCCGTCCTCCACGACTTGATGAGCACGACATATAAGATCAAAATCATGCTTATGTAAAAATTTAGCAACAACTTCAGCTCCAAATGTGAATGATACACCACGATCATTTTCACCCCAACCCATTGTATCTTTATCTGGATCAGACCATAAAAGATCACAAAGTAAACCTTGATCAGGTACATCTGTTGGTCTCATAATACGTCTTATTTGTTCCATACTTTGTAAATCTGGACTTAAGCCACCATGACAACAGAATATTTTTTCATCAACAATTGCAGCAACTGGTAGACAATTGAAACAATCAGTAAATGTTTTCCAAAGCTTGATGTTATAACGACGTTTACCTACATTCAAAATAAAAACAAGTCGAATTATAAACTATATTTTATTGTACCTGTAGATGTTAATTTAATTCAATTGATACTTACATTCATCATAGAAACCATATATCCTGTTAATTGAGGCACACTCATGATTACCTCTTAGGAGAAAAAAGTTTTCCGGATATTTAATTTTATATGCAAGCAATAAACATATTGTCTCTAATGATTGTTTTCCTCTATCAACATAATCACCTAAAAAGAGGTAGTTACTCTCTGGTGGAAAACCACCATACTCAAAAAGTCGTAGAAGATCATAATATTGTCCATGAATATCACCTAAATTAAATATGAAAAATAATATTATATTGTTTATGATAATGAAGAATCATTGTCATGCTAATTGCACTAGTTATTCCAGTTTATAATAATTATTCACAACGACAACAACAACAACGCAAAACAACATTATTATTATTATTTTAACTATTCACTAACCGCATATTTTCAATGGAGCTTCCAACTCAAGAAGAATTGGTTGAGACAAAAATATTTCACGTGACTTTAAACAAAGTCCACGTATTTCAATTTCCGTAAGTTGTACATTTTTTCCAGGTCTTGATCCACGTACTGTAAACAAAATATAAATAATATATTCAATAATTATTCAAAGGGCATTTAATGAGCCATCAAAATCAAGGACAATCGATTGACAAATCATACAACAAAATGCCAACAAAATAATATACATAACAAATGACAAATTGCCAAGGTCAACGAACGATTAATTTTACAATTAATAATAGCAAATAATAATCATTAAAATAGGCATTATATTTTTTAATTATTCTAATCAATAAAATATATGTATACTGTTTTTTTTTTTTTTTTTTTTTTTTTGTATAAATATTCTTAAATAAGCCCCACCACGTGATAAAAATAAAAATTCAATGACGAATTTTTGTATTAAATTAAATGTATATGCATGAATAATGGACCTCGCCCCAAAACATCTTGAACTTCCGTTATAAAAATTGTCAATAATGAAAATAATAAAAAAAAATATATAAACAATTTGAATCATCAACAAAAATATCGATAAATAATAATTTACATTTAAAAAATTAAATAAATAATAAAATCATCAATTGCATAATATTTTAAAAATAACAAAATAAATAATAATAATAAATTGTTAATAAAAATAATAATGATAAAAGGAAAAATGGAAAATTAAAAAAATTAAAAAATTTGGAAATTGAACGTCACACCTATAAGATTGCATGTAGTTTGGTGACGAGGGGAAAGAGGAAGAGAAGAGAGAAAGAGGAGAAAAAGAGAAGAGAGAAAGAGGGGATAAAAGATGATGAACAAGGTGGAGTGTTAGCAAAACGCGTTTCTTCGGAGGACGAAGGGGAAAAAGTTAACTATAGAGGGGAAAAATTGAGTTAAAAAGAAAAAAAATGAAAAAAAAAAAAAAAAAAAAGAAATCATGTTAATATCCTAGATAAGACGATGATAATGTTTATTGTTGTATTATTTTCAGAGAGAAGTAAGAAAATGCTCAAATAAATTAATGAAAAATAAAAAGAGAAAAAGAAAAAAAAACGTGGTGAATTTTTACCTTCCAGAAGACGAGCTATGATGCTGTCAATATTTAATTTGTCTGTTTCAGCCATCAGGCCGTTTTAATGTTCGCGTCCTGGGTTAAACACGTTCTAGCTTTGAAAAAATAATAACCTTTTTTTTATTTTTTGTTTATTGTATACTCCACTTGATTCAACAATAATAATTTATATTATCAAACTGTTGATATATGTATTAATTTTTTTTAATTTAAAAAAAATATGTCACTAATTTTATGAATTATATTTATTATAAATAATATAATTATTTGGGTGTTTCAATTGAGGAATGGAGTAACGCTTACACGAGTTTTTCTCTTTTTTTTTCTATAATTTTTTGTTGGGGGAATATGAACACGAAGTAACACGCAATGGCTGCCCAACACAAACCGTGCACTCCACACTCTTCCACACACTGACTTTGATCAAGTTGGCTGTGTTGAAACTTGAATAGAGTGAATACTCAATACACCACAACTCTTATGATGCCGATTGCCGACTCTTACACACACGACACACACACCTTTGTACTTGTCCTTCTTGAATTATTTTTTTTTCGCTCTTTCTTTTTCTATCAGGTGTTATTATACTTTATCTCACTTTTTGTAATGTTTTATTTAATTTATTTTCGTAGCTTAAATATTGTAATTTTTCAATTTTTACTGTTTAATATTTTATTTTAATTGTTTTATTTTTTAGTCTGCGCAGTAATTTGTTGTTCTTTTGTATTTTTTATCTCTCTCTTGGTTATAAATTACTCTTATCGCTTTGATATGTCTAACTTTGTCGTTTTTACTCGACTTTTTTTATTTTTTGCATTAAATGTATTTACAAAATGGCCAATACCAACCGTTGATTACTTTTATCAGTGTAGCCAACTTTATAATTTTTTTAATATCAAATTATCAAATATCAATTCATTTGATTAGTTTTTAATTTCATATCTTTTTTTACTTTCTAATTATAATTATAAACTTGTAAATTTAACAATTTTAGAATTTAATTTGTCCAAAAAATATTGGCGGCTTTGTGCATTTTGTTTTTTTTTGATAAACGTTTTTTAATTGGCTGGGGTTAAAAAATTTTTGGTTTGTTGATTATCCAACAGAGGGTTTTGTAGGCCATTTTATAATAACAATCATTATTTATTTATGTTTTTCTGTTTTTACATGTGTATGTGACTGTGTGAGCGCAGAGAGTATGTCTTATGCAGCTTAGATAGTCTTATGTAGCCTTATGATGGCGAGTATTGTTAGACCGGTTATAAAGATAAAAAATAATATGTCAATGTTTACACGTAATTCACAATTAATATTACGTCGTTTGACATTCAATCCATTAACTAGACAATGTAAATATAATTCTCAAAGCAGTGAAGCTGGTAAGTTGTATTTACAATTTCAAAATATAAAATAACAAATTTTGTCTTACAAAAAATACAAGATTTTCAGGTTATTTTTTAATGAGATAAAATATTAATGTTATGTATTTATTTAAATAGCACAGAGTATTCAGGAACAAAATGATCCAGCTCCATATTTTTTCAACAATGAAATACAAAATATACTCAGAACAATGACAAGACCAGATCCAAAAAAAGTATTTAGAACTCGTAAAGATGGTACTAAAATATATGATCCAGAATATAAATTTATGACTGATGAAGAACTTGAAAAAGCAAGAAAAAAATCAGAAGAAAAATGTTATGAAAAATTACAAATGCCACCAGTTTTAAAAAAACGTCCTGACATTGATCGTGTATTATCAAAAGATCCAGAGTTACAGGGTCATGATGAATATCGATATGTATTTACTGATATAACATATGGTATTAATGATTCAGACAGACTCATTGTCGTTCGTGATACTAATGGAATATTAAGAGAAGCTGATTGGAATGAAAGATTCCGTATGAATCAAATTTATTTTCCAACTGAAGGAAGAGAACTTGCAACACCAAAAATGTTTCAACAAGAAAACTTGGATGTAAGTAAATTTTATTTTTTATAAATAATTATAAGTCAATTATTTTTATTGCTGGTTTCCTATCCTCCTTTTACATAAGGAAGAATTGGTTCTCACAATAAAATTTCATTCGTTTCTGTTGAATTTATTAATTTATTTATGAATTGGGTCGTTGCCTAAGTAAGGGTATGTCTTATGCTGGGATGTCTTATGACTCTAGGCTCATAGCGTTCTACTCGATAACAAGCATTCCAGTTGAAAAATTAAAATACCAATAATATTCCTGGGGATTAGCTTTATATCTTGAATAATTTCCGGATAGTTATAATTTTCCGGTTTAACGTTCGTTTTTAAATATAATAAAGATACATAAGAATATACACAGCCACTCGCCAAACGCGCGGGGTCGCTCTTATGTAATTAAAGCTTCCAATTATCTACAATAAGATAAATTTTTCTAGGATATTATTAAAAAAGAAGAATACGAGTACATACTTGATCGTGCTTGTATTCAATTTGAGCCAAATGATCCAGAATACATTCGCATAACAGGCTCCGTTTATGATGCTATTAATAATGAAAAACATTTTGATAAATTATTATCAACAAGACACTATGGTCCACTTGTATTCAACTTAGTATGGAAACAAAATATTGACTCATTGTTGTATGATTATATACAAAAGGGTAACATTGATGATGCCAACTTACTCGTTAAATTGTATCATAAAGTACATCCATCATCGAAATCAGCTGAAGTTGTTGGTAATAATGATGATCCACTTGGACTTGTGCAATCATTTATTGAATTGGATTCATCAAATAGAGGTAAATTACAATCTATACTCGAATCATACAAAGAAATCGTTGTTTCTCAAAAAAAATTACAAGATGGTATTGAAAAAGCACATGGTAGAGAATAAATATTTTATGAATATTAATAAATAATAATTGAAAAGAAATTTATTTATCGATTTATTAATCCCCTTATTCTAATTTAATTATTGGCTTTTCCTGTTTTTTTAATTGGTTAATTGATTGATAAGGAAATAACACGGGTTTTGTTTTTTAAATTTTTGTTTATTATTTATATATCACTTAATAAATTAATACTCGATTATTTTATCATGGTAATTATTACTTACAAACATTTACAAATTCAACAATTTATATTTAATAAATCGTAAATAATTTAACGACAGAAAAAAAATTATATTAAATTAATAATTTTTGAAATTTATTTAAATTATATATTAAATTCGAGTTTTTTCATTTTTTTTTTTCGTTTTTTTAAATAAAAAATATACTTCCATTCCTTTTTTTTACAAAAAAAAAATTACATAATTTAATTATTAGTGAATTTATAATTAGTGGTTAATTATTAGTGATGAAGCGACTTGTTTATTTATTTATTTAAACAGATTCTATCAGCGCTTTTATTATTAAGATGATATTTTTTTCTGTTTTTTTTTCTTTTTTTTTCTTCTTTCTCGTTGATAGGATATTCCTTTTTGAGAAAAAAAATTTATTTGATAAAATTATTTAGGCCATTTAAATAATAAAAATGAATTTATGAATGATTTTATTTGATTGGGTAGAAAAACTGTCTAAAGTTTGTATTTTTTAAATATTTTTTCTTTTCAAAGTGCCTTAAGTGTTATTTTTATCTACAGTCATTTTCTTTTTTATTTCGTAAAATTCTACGATTGAAAAATGCTGTAAAACGATTAGACTATAAAATTTGAAAAATTTTCTTTTTTAATATTGCGTGACAATTTTTTCTTTTACTTTTATTATTGAGCAATTATTTTTCATTGAAACTCTACTGAAAATTATTTTTGTTTGTTAAATTTTTTAGAATAAAACGCTTTTTTAAATTGTTTTTTTTTTTCTATTCAATTTAAATATTCAATATTGGTTAAACACAATTAAATTTTTTAGTGTGTTAATTATCATTTTTATTGTTTTAAAAAATTTGGAAAATTTGGAAAATTTAGTCAAAGATATGCACGCAATTGTTAGTTCAATAAAAAAGATATTACTTGTTCCCAATCCATAAATATAAAATAATAAAATTATTGCTGTTTATCATTTGATTGGTCTTCAACAGCATTAATTGATAAATAAAAAAATATATGTACATTATTTAAATTAATTAAAAGTATAAATGAAAATCAAGTTAATATTGGCACATAATAATTATTCAGAATTTTCATTTACTTAGCATTAGGAAAAATTGATTGATTAAAATGTCGCATATAATATTAATGATGTTCTAAAATTTAGAACGTTTTTTATATTCATAATAAAATTATCAATTTATTTCTAATTGGATATAGCACTCAGTCGTGATTGTGATACGTAGTCACTTTTTTTTTTCTTTTTGTATTTTTTTTTTTTTGACATTATTTAATTGCATACATATTCATCCATAATATTTAGTCATTTAATTACCATCTATTAAGATTTTAGACGTTATATCTATTACATTAATTTTCATTTTTATTTTATCTTTTTGCCAATAAAATTATAGTGTTTTATGAAAAAATTAATTAAATATTATAAACAATTCATAATTAATTATTGGCACTGTTTATTAATCAATTAAGTTTTTGTTTTTTAAATTAATTTTTAAATGTTTTTTTTTATTTTAAATGCAAATAATTGTTGATAGTTTAGAAATTTTTTAATAATTATTTTCTTGATACAATTGGAATATTTTTTTTTCTATTCATTTTTATATTATTTAAATAATTAATACTGCTGCAATAATTACTAAAGCATTCATCACAAAAAAAAAGCAAAGAATAGTTAAAATTTATTTTATTTCTTTTTCGTGAAACGAGATGAGAGATCTTTAGCTAAATGATGTTATTATTTATTTATCTCTCATTAATTTTATTTTTATATTTTATCTTTTTTATTTCATTTCTAATAAGTGTTAATATTTTTCGAAATATTATTTAATCTCATTCGAAATTACCATAAAGACTATTTTTGTGTTTAAAAAATTTCTGTGATTTCACATTTATATTATAGTTTAAATTGTGATTAATATTCATTTTTTTTTCTTTAAATATGAGTGTATTAATTTATTTTCGGTAAACAGTTAACTGCTTGCTCCGAGATGACATAAATATCTATATGATTTAACAGCCAAAACCGAGCAATCTTAAATATCTTATTGAAATTTATCAATTTTCTCTTAAATCCTTCATCAATTTTTACTTTAAATTCAACTAATAATAATTATCTATTAATTAACGAAATTAATATATCGTTAATCAAACATCATCAGCAGACAATGTCCATTTTATTTAGAAAAAAAGATCTAAATACTTTAATGTCTCTACTTTTAAATATACAGTGGTAAAACAAATTATTACTATCATTTTTTTTTTTTTTTTTTCTAATGTGATAGATATATCAACGAACATTATAATTTGTTATTAAAATTTTCATTAATTATTATTAATAATAATAAATGACTGCACAATAATAACTGTGCATATTTTTTTCAAGAAAAATCCAACATACAGTTTCTTTTTTTTTTCAATTAACAAAATGAATTTGTTTTTTCTCATATTAAAATTATTGTAACGAGATAAAAGATTATCTAATTTATTTAAAATAATAATATAATAATTATAATAACATCACAATGAGATGTTAACTGACATTAATAAAATTATTATTATGAAATGTCTCGATTATCGGTCACAGAATATCAGTTTCATAAACTTTACTTGTTGTTGTTTGTATTGCTGATGGTGTTGCTGGTGTTATAATAATTTCACTAACACCAATTGGCTGTTGTTGTTCATTATTATTTTTAATTCCATTATTAATTGTTAAACTTGTTAATGAACCAGAACTTGCTGCAGACATACCAAGTCCCATTTTAGCTAGAATATTACTTTCTGAGCCAGTTTTTTTAAGTAAATCTGGTGGTGTTGGTGGTACTGTTGCTAAACCAGATGCATTTCTTTGTAGCTGTTGTAATCTAGCATATTGTTCTTGTAATGCTTTTTGTTTTTTTAATAATTCTTGATGACGTTGTTCCAATTGTTCTTGTCTACCTTTTTTATTTTGCATACCTTCTTGTGAATTAATACTTTCACATGAGCTTGAATTTGATGTTGATAGAATTTGTGGTGTTTGTGGTGATTGTGATTGTTGTTGTTGATCATCAATACTTGGTGGTAGAGCCATTGGTGGTTTACATATGTCTTTTGGTCTTCCACTACGTCTTAATGTATTACAATTATTTATATTTGGATTTCTTGGTGGTAATTGTGGACTTGTTGGACTTGCTAATGGTGATCTTGAACTTGTTCTTGGTGGTGGCGGTGGTGGTACACGTCTTGATGTTGCTAATTGTAATAATTCAGCATTTCTTTCTGGTACTGGTGGTTTTTGTTGTTGTGTTATATTTGTATCATTTGTTAATTGTATTCTAGCAATTGGTGGTGATGTATCTGTATCTGAACTTGATGGATATGAATGTAATCTTCTTAATGTATTACTATTACTATTCATTGATGTTATTATTGCCAAGCTACTTGATGAATCAATACTTCCTTTTCTACCAATTTCTGATATATTTGGTGCTCTACCACTTGGTAATATTTGACTTGCTGATCTACCAAGTTCAAGCATTGTTGGCATATGATTTGATGTTGCTGTTGTTGTTGTTGTTGATGATGATGATGATAATATTGTTGTATGATTAATACCAGATACTTGACTCAATTGTGATGATGGACGTGAAAATGTTTGTAATTCATCTAGCAAAGCGTCGAGTGCGTTCTCCGGACGCTGCTGATAGGTGGTGGATGGGTCACCAGGGTAGGACCCTCCCCCGATGAGGCTCGTTGACCCCATGATAGTGCGTTCCGCTGGCACAGGGGCAGTTGTCTGTTTACAAAATAATTTTACAATTTTAATATTATAAATTATATTATATAATTTTTATTATTCCATTTGAATTATTTATTTATTTATTTATTTTTCATTTGTTAATAATACATTAAAATCTTGAAGCTTTTTCTTTTCTTTTTTCTTTTTTTATTCAAAACTACAAAACACAAATTATTTAGATTTTTTTTTTTCATATCATGCTGACAGTGTGTGCAATTATAATTTAGTCATGCAGAAAAATATATAACTAAACTAATTTAATGTTAAAAAAAAAGTAAATAATTATAAATAAATAAATAAATATGGGATTTCAATAATAAAATAAAAACTTGTTAGATAGTTACCTGTGCTTGGGTTACTTAATCATTTTTTTTTTTTTT